>JAECUM010039663.1:0-14876 GCA_016617855.1 Megalonaias nervosa | reverse complement strand
ATATATATATATATATATATATATAAAACTATTATGGATGCCCTTTTATTTATGACGAATTGGTGAAGGATTCTTTAAGCTCGAAGAAATTGTCAAATATTTTTCACATTCTTCGCACAATGTTGTTTCGACATAACCCTTAAGCAGCAGGAACTAAACATGTTCATTTTGGGTTTCAAAGACACACACAATCTATTTCATTATTTCATGGGAATCCCAGTCAAGGTACGTGATGTACTCGTATTCCGTTGTGAACGCGTCAATATAATCGTCATGGAAAAGTTTCAAATAATAAGGAGTGTACGGGGTTAACATTATAATACTGGATGGTTAAAAACAATTCTCACGTTTCAGCATTTGAATGCATGTTCCGATAACACGTTACTGCAGGTGTGCTAATGCTGTCCCAGCCATCAATGAAGTCATTCTGTGGCATTTGACTATGGCTAACTCAAGATCACGTATGATTTCCTGTCCACATTGAGATATAATTCGCTTCGCAGTAGCGGAAATTAGACAATTACAAGGTGAGCCGGAACAGATGGGGCTATTTCCACAATGGCGGATTTTATTTTGCTGTTAGTTGTTTAACTAACCGCGCGCTGACCCGTAATCGCATCAGCGATCTTATCCCCTACAACTTTTCTTGCTGATAACGCCTGCGTTTGGCACTTCAAACGCGATCGATGCCACTTTTCTGGCTATTCCTGGCAGCGCTGAGGTGATTTTGGAGAACAACGTCGACAAAAGATCCCATGTCTTTTGCCTTGGAGTTTTTCTTGGTCTCATCGTTACTCACTGCACTATACACCTTTTGCAGGGTTTATTAATCCAGATTGTCTGGATACGTGTCGGGACAAGCTTAAGCTTGCCTCGGCGGGTTTGCATGTGTCTGAATAGGGTTATACCTGTCTCTCGTAAAGATAAAGCGTTAACTCGTTCGTTATTAAAATTCACAGGTAGTCCGGATTGATGACAAAAGGAATAATACTGTATAATAATGTATTTATCGGATAATAAATCACCAGAGACGGTTGTACGGTAATTAACTCTCCAGGACAGGGGGAGGGATTCGGAGAAAAACTAGAACCTCCGCGAGTGTCATAAACCCTTCAGTGATCGAGCAGTGAATGTATAATCTGTTCACGCTGATGTTATTAACCGTTGCACCTCCCTCCGTGACGACACCTGAATCCATCTGGCGTTGTGCAAAACCAAGAATAGATATGGCATTGTTGTCGGCTCTGATGTTCACACGGTAACTCCACGCGAGCATGATTCTGCTTTTTAAGGTGCTTTTGATAAGCTCGTTTTTGATGTTGCTCGCTTTGTGGATGTGGTAATGATTAACCGCCCGATTTCATGCTCGACATTGGTCACATTATATACAGCAGGAGTTTTCGTCAGCGCCACAGTGCTCGAATCATCTGGTATGTATCGCAAAACGTTACTGTACGAGGTTATGTTATGAAAAGAGTTCCTGATTTCGCGCTGATAAACTCGATTTCTTATTTGTCCTCGTGGTCAAGCGCAATCGACATCATAAATGTATCGCTTGTGCCCTGAGCAGATTTGAATCAAACAACAAATTAGAGTTGTTCACATACATGACTGATATGTAACCCAGGTATGGATACAATGCAAACTGTTGACTTTGGATCGTTGAACATAGGCTTCTGACGTTGGACAGTCAACCATAGATTGTTGACATTTGAATGTTAGCCTCCAAGCAAATCTTGATGAAGCAGAGCACACGATACTCCTCGCGCGATAATATTTCCGATGTCGTTAAATGATCCAGTATCTATATGCTTTTATAATCCATTTCCACTCCATTGTTTCCGGCGAATTTATTGGCTGATAGTAATTTTTACTCTATGGACTAAAGTCAAATGGAGTTTTATAATACTTGACACCTTTTCGTTCTCGTTCAGCGCCGTCTTTGTATTTCATTCTGCTTCTTCTTATGTCCAGCATCGATTCGATGCTATATCTAACCTGTCTTATATCACAGAGTTTATCGAAAATGACAAGTTTTTGAGCAAATGAGTGGTACTGTTACGTGTAGGCTCGTACAAAAGTAACGAAAGAAAAGAGTGAAGCCAACTAGAATTTTAAATTTAACAAAAATGATTTATTTCCCTAGAAAACAACGTAAAAAATAGAAAATAGGACTTACGGTTTGTGAATATAATCCAAAATTTACTCCTAGCATTGAAAAATATAAGTCCTATCACTAAACAGTTCTAATTGAACCCAGCATCGAATCTCTATGAAACTGCAATACGGAGGCGATGACGTCAGATGAGGTCGTTGTACTGATGGCAACAGATCCTCGATTGAATCACAGTTTATAATGTTTCGGTTTAGAATTCCAGAATAAATTTCCACTGAATATCTTTCTTCCAGAACTTTTATAAATATGAATCACTTGTGTAGTTTTCTAGAGAATGAATTATTAAATTCCAAAAAATAGATGAACTTCAAAACAATCTGACATCAAGAATAGAAACACCTTGTAACCTCAAGGTGTAAAGATACGACTGAATAAATCTACTACCAATTGGATGTTTTAGGCCTCGAGTTTAGATCACATGGTGGCTCACGTGATGGGTTACGTGACCACTAATTTGAACAGCGCATTAAAAAAATGACAATTTGCACGTACGCCTTGAAAGAACTTAGCGAATCTTATTATAATATTCAATAAAAAAAGTTGTTTACAAATTAGAGCTATCATGCAAGCAGATCATGACCTTGGTAATAGCCAATCGTTTTCATCGATGTTTACAAGATCTGTGAACCAGGGTGAGCTAAAACTAGTGCTGAAGTAACCGTTATAATCTAGTCTGGTCAAGCCATTTTCCCGAAAAGAGATTCAAATCCAATTAAAATTATCATTACAATAGATTGTAATGAAACAAAATTAAAATAAGAAAAAGTTAAAACTAACACACAAGTAATTAAATTACTTATACGTAACAGTACTCCTCGATAAACTCATCAAGTTGATCCTTGAGTTTCGCTAGTTCTTTGAAATCACCGTCAGGTTTTTTCTTTTGGCTTTTAAATCAGGAATTTCCAGAGGGATATCACCATTAAAATAATACAACTTATACTCATGTTTGTCTTCTTTTTCCGAAAGTGCATCGGTTACCAACTCGGCAACGTTGGTTGGTTCTATTTGAGCCTTATCGATTGCTTCGACGATGTTATTTACTTGTTCTGCTAACTTAGAATGACCTGCTTCTATTTCGCTGACGATCGCATCTTGCTTTTTATCATGCTCTTTTGATTCCGTGATCGCTCTTTTCACGGTTCTAAATAACGGCGCTGCAACATCACGTTGAAACTCCTGTTCGGTAATCCTTTGTAAAATTCGATGTTGCTTAACTTGGGGCTGCTCGGGAAATTAATTTTTCAACTCTTATCGGCTTCCGTGTGAAATTTCTTTGACAAACGGCATTGTGGAATATACTGTCGTGTTGGATAAAAACTCTAGGCGCATGTTTACAGATGATGTCCATTTACGTCCTGTATGTAAAACAGATCAATCCCACGTCTGTACATTTGTGGGATTTCTTTTGAGTAGCAATGAAACACCAAACAATGAATCAGGTGTTGATATAGCTTCGTGATAAGCCCGCTTAAATTTCTCAGTGGTGATGGACCTACAATGATCTCACGCAATCGAGTCTATATTGCGATTGTCTAATTTGGCAAAACAAACCCACAATACAATAAATATCCTAGTCGAATCACTCACGGACCCCCTAACAAATGGAGCTGTTGCGCCTTTACTATATGTCACGGACAGCTTGAGAACCTACTGAATTGCAAGTACAATACTGTTGGAGGTGTCATTACATTAGATGTCAACTTAGATAGAGACGTGTACATTAGTGTGGATACGAGTACGAGTGGGGATATAACCGTGAGTAAAACCCTTACAAAGTTTGATATCCTCGTGAAATCTGCAAAGTCAGGTACCAGCGAAATACCCTCAGCGAGACTGATAAGGTTTACTTGTCATCTCGATCGGGACAGTTGTTTCGTGCTCTGATTGGGTACCGTTCACCGCAGTATTTAAGTACAATGCAAATTAGCATCTGAAAACGAGCCCGAGTATAATCGTATCACCGTAAACGTCCCAGAACTAATTCAAGTGAATATACTCGAAGCGGGATAAATAATTTTTCAATTTGAAAAGGATAAAATCGACACGACTGAACACTGCACATGCAAAACAATAAGACACTTGAATTATATCAAGGAAATGAACCCCTCGAGGACTATCATGCGGCAAATTACAATAAGGTCAACGATCGTGGATTAAATAAACCTGAAGATGACTTGGAGGTTAATCTCAGCATGGGCAAACATTTGATGGTCGGAAGAGATACTACGTTGGTGTTGCTTGACGACCAAGTTCCGAGTTATAAGCATGTTACCGACTCAGTGCTGAAAATTCTGTCGACACGATGATAAGTAACCTCAACATGGCGCTGGTAAGGGTCGGCAGTTCGATGACAGGTTATCTCAGCATGGATTACAGTAAAATGTGTATGTGGTCGACGCAAAGTAAAGGTTTTGATGCTAGTAACAAACTGTATGTGGATGCACGTCGAGTTAAAAACAACGTTGGCGTTATACTATCGCTGAGGTCTAACACATGAAACCTATCATGATTTCTCACTAAAACATCCACGGAATATCCACACGTTTTACCGCATTTTACGCTTTTACTCAGTTGTCAATGGCTAGCAGATGGATAACTTCAACTCATTACATCGGGGTGGATCGATATTCAAAATCCGACAGAGATTAACATCTGGAAATGTAATCGTCAAAGGTGTTGTAGTTACATTGCCAGGATCACCAGCTGGAATATCGCCACGAGAAAGACATCTGAATTTACGTTATATCGTAACGTAATATTGATAAGGAGATATTGATCCCGATCTTGTGGCAGCCGCATTCAATTGCTTGGAGACTTTTAATCTTGAGCCGCTTGTGCTCAGGTTGTTTTCCTCTGAATACTATCCGCGAATTAAAAGATGTCGATATCCACACAGCCAATTTGCTGATCCTCCAACGGCAGACCACTATTTATGAGAAGAGATTATCGATGACACCATTGATGCTCTCAAGTACGTTGATATATGGTTTAATTTTGCAAACAACAAAACTATAACAGAAAACTTTTCTTCTTGGGATAACGTGCATTTTTGTCCTGAAAAGACTGGCATTGCATTTTTCCAAATAGATGGATTTTCGAACTAATATGCGCACAACCCGGAAAAAGTCGCCACCGCACACAATTATATCAAATCGATTAATTTTAAGGTAAATTCTGAAACGTTGAGGAACATTGTAAAAATTAATCAACTTAAAAAATACTAAAACATTTCCACCATACGTACCTATCACCAACAGCCACTAATGTTTTAAATGTTCACCAACGTAAACTAAGGTGGATAAACACATCCCGTTTTTTAAATGAACATTAGAGCTCGATGTGCTGTTTCAGAGTTTAGTGGACGAAGAAACATAGGATGAAACCGATCATATATTTAAATTATATCTCAATACACCTCAACATCTAATCAAGTTCGAATTGATAGAACTATACCGATATTGCCACAGGAATGCTTAGGTTTTTAAGCGCACATACCGTTACTATTGCAGAATCCTCCGCGTGATGACGTTATCACCCCTCGCTTTAACCACAGCGGTTATCATTTCATATGGTGCAATAGCACACCCGCTGATGTTAATTTTATCAGATGCTGGTGCAGTATTATAGTCTGGGTTAAACAAATCGATCCAAAATTAGAAGCAAAGAAAACTTCCACAAATTACGCGTTTGTTACTTATAACAAGATCCTAAATAAACTGCAGTCCAATTTACGCTATACTGCTTTTCTGATGCACGAATTAGTTAAAGAACGAAAAGCTATTGCTGATATGATCACCAAAGTATGTCCAATGGGTCTTGCTCTTGCTAAGTAACAGAAAATTTATGTGAAAAATATTCAGATTAATTTTAATATCTGAAAGTAAACCTGACATGTTCAGTCTTTGACAGACACCTTTATTTCTTTCTATCACAACCATATTTGATAGCTATAGTGTGAATTCTTAATGCCTTAAACGCTTTATTCATGGAAGGAAATTATGATGCCTCATCAGTCCACATTTGCTCTATCACAGGACGTACTCTTTTGGTATGTTTCCTGTTTGACCCCTTGCTGTGTTTTCACTCTGATTGTTTAAATCTAAGGTCACCAGATGATTATCTAATTTATTTCCAATAACATGATCAATCACATTGCCAGTCAAGATGTTTCCGCGGCGACATTCAAATACAAATCTATAAAGGTCCACTGCGGCTTGCACCATGTCAACCCAAAAACCTTAATACGAGCGTAGCCCGCGCTACTTTTATGCTGCGGTAATAATGTCTTTCGACATGCATATCTGACGTTACCGCCCTCATCCGCTTCACGCTTACTGAGCATGGAATAAGTCTTCGATGGAGCATCGTTATATAATACCATCCAGCTTTGTCTCTCTAATAGAAGCACTCAATCACAAACCCTAGTCACTGAACGGTCAATGACATAGCGATAATTAATAATTTCAACATGATGAAATGCAGCAGAGAATACTTTAATCTGGATGTTTATTCTCATGAAACTCAGTCACGTCATTCCTGTACTCTGGCAAATTGTCTTGGCGGAAGAACAGAGAAAACCTAGTGGTTGGATTTGACGACAGTAATTTTTAACAAATCAGATTCATTTGATGATCCCATATCGGTAGGCAGCATCATTTTGTCCTCATCGAAGAAGAATATAATTCCAATTGCGAATGGATCCCTAATAACGACCCTATTCCGAACGATGCAACGTTTCATCATACCATCGATTAAACTCTAATTGCTTTATTGAGCACTTTCGAAAAACCTCATCATTGAGCTTACCATAATGAGCCAACGGGGATACTTCCAATCAGAATCGTATTTGAGACAAATAATATTCTGCTAATTTATTAACATCACGTCGAAAAGGACATTTAAATTCCAGTAGAACAATAGTATTAGCGGTATTGTATTCATGAGGGGATTGACCGCTTAATTGATACAAATATTATTACCTACAAATTTGCTCATGTATTGGAGATAATGTTATGAATGTCTCTTGACGGGGCGGTGAACAAACATTGCTGGTATTCGACTTCAGCTAATTATCAAAATTATTTATCTTGGAAAACCAGAAACTCACGGCATATCATAAAATGAATAGCAATATTTGTTTCCACCACATCAAATGCTGCAGCTGCTTTTGAGAAGATAAAATCTATTGCAGTTCACATTTAAGATTTCATACTAAAAGTAAAGCTTTACTGAAATAAACTGAAGATATTTTTAAAAGCTACCACCATGTCAACATAGACATACAAACGGCTGGATATAGATGAAGAAAAATGACACTATTTCTGCACATTTATTTCAGGGCATCAGGTTTGTTTGTGTGTGTGTGTGATTTGGATTTTTAACGTAGCTTTAACAATTTTTCAGTTATATCGCTACGATGCCTGCAGTGTGGCAGTTTATAGTAAAATCTAGTACTAGGCATCAGCCGTAGTCATGTAACATGATGCCGCACCCTGTCACATTATCCTGACACCAGGTCGACCAGTCCTAACACTAACCTCTTAATGCTGAGTGCCAAGCGAGGCATTTGCTAGTACCATTTTTGTCTTAGGTATGACTCGGCCGCCGGGTTTCGAACCAGCGACCTCCAGCATTCGAGTAGAAAGCTGTAACAACTTAGGCCACTGGAGTGGTCCACTATATAACAAGTCCCGCTCTAGTTTTTTAAACGACGTGTGATTTTATTTCATTTATACTTCCTGCTTTCGTCTGAATCCATTGTTTGTTCTAAATAGCTATTAATTTCCCTCTCTTGTGACGTGTTAAATGCATTGTATTGTGGTTCATTGTGTGACTATATTATATAATACCACTTTTAAGTCTTTAGTATGACTGGGCCAGGGTTCGAACTCGTGACCTCCCGAAACCGAGGCGGAGGCTCTAACCACTAGGCCATTGGAGCGTCAAGGACATTAGGATAGAAATGGATCCATAAATGAAATTGCTGAAATTGTGATCATGAATTGTTGTTAAATGAATTAAATTGCTAGATCCCATTCCCCTCCCCACCTTATCCGCTCGTCTCTCTCTCTGTCTCTCTGTATGTCTGTCTGTCTTTCTGTCTCTCTCCTTAACTATTTTCTAATGATTAGCAAAGGTCTACGAATATAAGGGGTAGCATAAAAGTTGACGAAACACAACTCTGTTAAAGGCTCATAGCACCTTTCTTTTATGTATGAAGTGCATACAATGAATTAACGACAAACGACTTCGAACATAAAATATATTGGCGATCTGAAAAATAATACTACTTTTTATAGGCAGAGTATAAATTCTTTCTTGTGCTGTCTCCTTTGAACCCTTGGATATTTTCTTTTTATCCAGAGAACAACACGAATGGATATGTAACAACATCATCGAGTTTAGATACAGGAAAAGGCAAGTTCTGTGAGCACAATGCATATTATTTTGTGGAATAACTTCACCTCTTCCACCTATGCATTGAAATAAATGAATTAAATGAGCGAGTTATTCTCAATTAAAAAATATCTTCCTTGTGTCAACTTTGCGAGCGATAATTTATTTATGTACCAAAATATGTAAGTATGTTTTGTACAGTATTAATTAAATATAGGAAACATATTTACTACCGCTTAACATGTATTCCTGTATTGTGTGCGGTATAATTTTCTGATCTGTTCATTGTCAATTGGCTTTTACTTGAATTATCGATACAAATAAGATTGTATATATATATATATATATATATATATATATATATATATATATATATATATATATATATATATATATATATATATGTGTGTGTGTGTGTGTGTGTGTGTGTGTGTGTAAAGAATACAAATCATATGCGAATAACAGCCCTTTCAAGTGCACTGGATCCAGGGATTGATTGAGATAAATGCAATAAACTGACGACAAACAGTGCAAAACTTGTATCTAACTAGCCTGAGCGCTTTCGACTCTTAATGAGTCTTTTTCAAAGGCAGATACAAAACATAGACAAAACAAACAAATAAAACACAAAAACCGTTGTGTTTGCAAAACTCTACATGGCTGTTTCTACATGAATTAAACCTTTAAATGTATTATGTCTCAACCAGCCTATATCAACTTGTTGCGGATATTGGAAAATATTTGTATTAAGCTAGAAATCGATGAGCCATAGCAACATCTATTACTTTGTGTACATTTATGTAAACGAAATTATATCCCGGATATTTCATTCTTATAGTAGTAATTGAAGGCTACGAAGAACATTTAGAAAAGTTTTGAAAAGAAAATGTGTCGGCTGCAAAGGATAATTCCACTTGTGCATGGCTGTCTTTTTCTAGTCTTCTTGGTTTAAACCGCTTGGTTTCAATGTTCTAACGCGACGTATCCAGTAAGATTCCTTTTCCTTCCTGGTTTCGGAACTCCAGTTGGGATTGTGAACAATTGCGATAAGTGTTATATCACTGAAAGTGTGGCCAGGGGAGGAGAAGTGTTATGCGACCGGGCTTCTGCACAGTTTCTTTGTCATCCAATCAGATCTATGAAGGTTGATCCTTTTGTGTAGCTTTTCAGTTTCTCCTACATACTGAAGGCTACAGATCTTACATATGACGCGATAAATTACATTCTGTTTTGCACGTTTCGTTTGGACCATGTTAAAGCTACACAAAAGGAGACAGGTTAAAGAGTACTGAATCAGATTATTAAAATTTATATTTATGAGGAGTGTTTGGCTTATAGATTATATCAATAAACGGTTTTTAATCCAAGGAACTGTACACCTGCTTGAGAAAGAAAATCAATTGGCAAAACCACACGCATAAAATTCCTCTAATCCTTTGAAAAGTCTATGAACTATAATAAAATCCGTATGAGAATTATTAAAGAAATACACCTGAAAATTCTTCCGGTATTAAGGGAACGGAAGGCTTAATAATATTTCCTTTTAATCTAGGCGTGTCAGCTTGTTACTATGGATCACTTCAGGTATAGTGACGTCGGCAGGCTTAATATTATATTGTGTTGATTTAGCCATGTTAGCGTATTACCCGTCACCTCAGGTATTTTGAGGATAGCTGGCTTAATATTAACCATAGGTAATGTATCCCTGAAGCGACTTTTTAAAATATCAGCGTGTCTGCGTGTTCTTCATCCCCTCATGTAGCGACAGAGGAAGACTTAAACGTCTCTCCTGCAAATCTAACCATGTCAACGTGTCACTTCGGATCAGGTGTAATAAAATGGCTGCGGCAGGCTTACAATATCCAACGTTAATCTAGCCGTGCCAGCAGGATACTGCTTGTTACCAATCACCTCAGGTATCGTGACGGAGATAGACTTCAAATCGTCCCTATTACTCTAGCCGTAACCGGGTGTAAATGACAGCCAGGCATAATATTATCTCGTGCTAACCAAGATGTGTCAGCGTGTTACTCATCGCTCTAACGCACTGTGACCTGAGGAGGTGTGACAGCAGGCTTAATACTGTTCCGTGTTAATCTGTGCGTGTCTGCGTGTTACTCATCCCTGCAGATAACATGACGTAGGCAGGCGTAAGATTAGCTCGTGTTTATTTAGCCGTGTAAGAATGCTACTCATTCATTAAAGTGTTACGAAGGCGGCAGGTTTAATAATACCCCACATTATTATTAGAGTGTTAGCGTGTTTCTCATCCCTTCAGTTAGTGTGAGGTCCTCTGGCTTAATATTATCCCGTGTTATTCTATCCGTATCAGAGTGCGTCTAACCGTGTTTGCGTTTAACTCATCCCTTGAGGCATCGCTACTGCTACAGGCCTCATATTATCCCGGTTTAATATAGCTCATTCAGCGTTTTGCTCATCCCTTCAGGTATCGTTACAGAACTAGGCTTACTATTATCATGTGTCAATATAGCCGTGTCAGAATGTTACCCATCCATTCAGGTATCGTCACAGGCTTAATATTATGCAATATTAATCTATGCGCGACACCAGGAATCTCATCTCTTCGCATATGGTGGCGGCGGCAGGATTAACATTTTCTCGTTATAATCGAACAGTTACTCATATCGTTAATTGTCGTGTCTGCAGCAACCTAGCCGTGTAATCGAGTTACTCATCACGTTAGATATCGTGGCAGCGTAATAATATTACCCCGTGTTATTCTAGTGGTGACAGCATGTTGTTCATCGCTCAAGGTAGTGCCGGCGGCAGGTTTTATATTATCAGATGCTAATTTAGCCGTGACAGCTTGTTAATAATCAATTTCGGTAGTGTGACGGCAGCAAGCTTAATTGTATTTCTGTTAATCTAGTTGGGTCAGCGTATTATTCATCATTTCTAATATGGGAGGGTGGCAGGTTACTATAATCTCGTATTGATCTTGCCGTGTCAGTGTGCTACTCATCCCTTCAGGTGTCAGGGTTGATGGTTAATATTAACACTTGTGAATCAAGCCATGTCAATGTGTTACATTTCACTGAGATTATCGTAACGTCGGCAGGTTTAATATCATCCCGTGATAATCTATCCATGTTAAGGCGTGTATCGTCCCTTA
Source organism: Megalonaias nervosa (assembly GCA_016617855.1). Classification (NCBI taxonomy): domain Eukaryota; kingdom Metazoa; phylum Mollusca; class Bivalvia; order Unionida; family Unionidae; genus Megalonaias; species Megalonaias nervosa. Next base: position 3,168 of record JAECUM010039663.1, on the reverse strand, counting down.
CGATAGTTTAACGGCGACAAGGATAATATTTTTTCGTGTTAGTCTTGCCTTATCACTATGTTAGTCATCCATTAAGGTACATTTTAAGGCGGCAGGGTTATTATTAGTCTGAGTGAATATAGTCGAGTCACCGTTCCTTCAGGTTTCGTTAATGAGACAGGTTTAATGTTATTCCATTTTAGTCGAGCAGTTTAAGAGTGTTACTCATTCCTTCAGGAGTTGCGATGGTTAGAGCTTTAATATTTATCCGTGTTAATTTTGCCGTGTTACTCGTTCCTTCAAGTCTCTTGACCGCACCAAGCTTAATATTATCCCATATTAACTTATCCGTGTCAGTGTGTTACATAGCTATAGACTTATCACTATCTCCGGTTTTAATCCAGCCATGTCAGTGCATTATTAGTTACTGCAGGCATTGTGACTGAGCCCGACTAGTACTCGCGCGAGCATAATATTCATCTGTTCCGGTAGAGTGACGATTGTAGGTTATATATCTTTCCGTGTAGATCTGGATGTGTGAGCGTGTTACTAATCTTCACATGCTAGTCTGTTTATCACCTCTTCTATTATTTTAATGGCGGCAATATCACAGTCTCCCTTGCTAAACAGCCGTGTCAGTGTGTTTCTTTTCCTCATCTTCGAAGCAGTTTGACTGTGAGAAGATTAATTTATCCCGTATTAATTTTAACCGTCAAAGGGTAAAGCTACACTAGCCATGACTGTTTGTGACTCATCTTTTCAGGTATGATGGGGCTGACATGCCTAATATTTCCCTGTTTTAATCTAGAATCATCAGCGTGTTACTCTTACCTTTAGGAACCGTGTTACAGCTTGAATAACTGGAACCAGCAATGTTAATTGCCTTGAGGGTATTGGGACCGTTTACAGCTGGGCGATTGGATCTAGCATTAACTGCGTAGTTCACTCTGGTATCCATTTACTTTTGTTACGACTGGATACGGCAGCGTTAGGTGCTTAGCTCAAACACTAAACTTTAGTGGGTATATCGGGACTGCACCCAACCGTTCATGTGAATCAGATTAAGCCGTGTCGACCAGGTCACTCCCCCTCAAAGTATCGCAAAAAGATTTGGAACACAAACTATTAAAAAAATAATAAAAGACTATCCAACTGAAATTCGAAGACAAAATGTCTTCAATTAACAGGACAGTCACATGAACAATGTATGATGGATTTTACACCATGTTTATAATAAATGTTAGCTTAGAGTGCTGCTGCATACTGAATGGAATGAACTCCTCGCTTTCATATATATATATATATATATATATATATATATATATATATATATATATATATATATATATATAATGTGTCGAATTTTGAAGAAGTACTGAACCTTCAAGTTGAATAAATTGTGCATTAAAATTTATCATAGTCAAGCCAGAAAAGTCTTTGATAAAGGTCACGTTGACATTTCCCTTATTTCATCTGTGAAACATAAAAGGGCTTACGTTTAAAGGTCAGTGGCACTAACCCAGTCATTGTATGGGTATCTTGGCAGAGAGTACATTAGAGTTACCAGCCATAATCGCGGCAGAGTATTTCATGTCAAATAATTGATCCTTAAAGGAAAGTTGATTACATCGTATTCTAGGCTGTCAAAATCTGATGAAAGACATGATTATCTTGGGGACAATTTAGGAACAGTTGCTTAAGATTGGTCAGTTAAAATTAAGTCGTACAATTTGGAAGTTATAGGAGTTTAAATCCACCGACCTTAGTCTAAATTTTTTAGTCAGATATTTGCCTTGTGAGAAGACAGGTCCGACTCCGGTGGAAAACCTGAGAATATTGTTTTCCCTCGTTAACAAGTAAAGCGTCCAGGTAGCTGTCTAGAAAGGAAAAGACGGGCTATAGTGCTAGGACGCACGATTGTGAGGAAAAGAAACAGTATTAAGGTAAGCAATTTTAATTTCCATGTAATTTTCTATTTTGTTGTTTGGTTTTATGCAAATGTGTTTGATATGCTTATGATCCATGCTATATATCGTTTATTCAATTTCATAGAAATCTGTTGATATGCTAGAGTTGTTATGCAATTTATTTCTTTAATTTTACAGTTATTAGTTCATTGATAGAATTGACAGATTACAATTAATCCAAATTTTCAAATGTGGAGTATTTCGTAGGGTTATATGAATTAATTTCCTCTGTCTGTAGGATGATACTGGTTATCGTGAGTTAATGATAACTGCATATCTATATATGATTTTGTAATGCTTAAATGATCTTGCAGGTTATTGTTTACTGTAAGCTAGAATATAGTGAATCTTATGCATGGAACGGACTAGTTAGATATAAGAAGACGTATAGTAGCGTATGCTGATATATACGGCAACATTATTTATATACAGCGCACGTGTTAATTTCTAGTAAATCGCTGCCTGAGGCGAGGGCGATGAACTGTCGAATTAAGGTCATTTGTACTAGAGATAACGATTGTACCTTACTCAGAATACCGTCTAACTTTGTAAGGACCGATAATCGTTAAGGTCAGCTTATGTCAGAATTTATGCAGTGTGGATAGTTATTTACATTTCTGAATAACGAAAGTAAGATAATTTTATATATGGATGGGTGGTGATAGATATGGAGATTTAGTGGTAATCTTGTCATTTAAGGAAACAGCTTTCTATATCCCTCCCCGAGGAACCCGATGAGGACAGTCCAAAGAAGGAAATCTGCAAATAAAGAGTTCGGAATAGAAAGGGTCAGAGAAAGAACCAATCTTAAACTTTGGGAGACATGCGATACACGGTCAAGAGAGGAACGACGGTAGGTGATGCACATCGGGCGTGGACATTGTACTCTTTTCACCACTCGTTACTATGATGATCGAATCCGTAATTGAACACTGCTATTAAATTCCATTAATGTAAATCTGTTGGATTGAAATTTAAATTTTTAGTTTATGTATTAATTAATTAAATTTTATTTTATTTTTATTGTTTTAAGGGGGAACGTATTTGTTTTATTTCTTCTAATTAGTCTTGCTCATTCCTCTGTTAATATTCTATCTATCCACTCACACTGGGCAATAACATCGAGGGAGGTCCTCTGTTAATTGATTTGGCGATCGTTATCTAGAGGATGACCTCCCTCGATGTTATTGCCCAGTGTGAGTGGATAGATAGAATATTAACA
>JAECUM010039662.1:0-23795 GCA_016617855.1 Megalonaias nervosa | reverse complement strand
ATAATATCACCCTGCCTCGACAGTACCAAGACTGATCTTTCAAAAATTCAGAAGACGTCCATCTGCAACTCCCCCCTCCCCGTCCGACTACTCAGACAACCAACAGTACATTTTACGTTACACGATGGAAAAAAATCGGAGACAAACCCTTCCATGTTCCACAACTCTTATCACGAACTCCTCGCCCGATTTGAAAACAACACAAGAATATATACTGATGGATCTAAAATTAGGAAAAGGCTGCTGCAGCCTTCGTTAGTGGAAAACACACAACAAAAGTTCGCCTACCAAATGGTATTTCAGTTTTTTTCAGCCGAAATCAGAGCAATAGACCTTGCGCTGTCTTACATTGAAAACAAACGTATTTTAAATAGCATCATCTTCTCCGACTCACTATCAGTACTTCAGTCACTACATAATAGAAAACTGGAGAACCCATTATTATCCTATATCCTCCTCAAAAATACTAAGCTGAGTACCTCCCACAATATAGTATAATGTTGGTTACCCAGCCATATCGGCATTAAAGGTAATGAAAAAGAAGACCGCCCTGCTAAAATGGCCCTATCCCTTGAACCATCTGATTTTAAAATGCCGTACACTGATTTTAAACCTAGTATCAAAGACTGTTTACGTCAGAAATGGCAGGCATCATGGAATGATGCCGTGAATAACAAATTTCATGCCATCAAGCCAACCCTAGGAGAATGGACTCCTTCCTACAGAAACATCCGTAGGGAGGAGGTGGTCATTGCAGGAATTTGAATTGGTCATACGTATATAACCCACTAGTACATACTAAAAGCAGAAGAATCACCAGAGTGCATTTCTTGCATGAACCATTCACCGTGAAGCACTTTATGTTGGAGTGTTTCGACGTCCAACCTACGCGCGATCAATATTACAATGTGCATGATATTAGGGAGCTCTTTGATACAGTGAGCATGGATTGTATTATAGACTTCCTGAAGGAAGTAAACATTTATTACAAGCTATAGCTTTTATGGTATTACCTTGAGCAGTTTTACGTGATGTATATACCGTCACTTAATTTTAATTACCTTTCATCTGTCTCCATTAACATACACTATTTAGATTCCCCGTTGATCGGGATGCTTTACTTATTTATTACCGTTACCTTCTTTTCGTTTTAGCTGGTCGATACGGAACCTTTTACCACTTTTAAACGTGCAAAGATATGAACTTTTGTATGGCGCTAAATAGCCTAACAGTGCTGGTGCGCCGTAAAAATATAATCAACCAACCAACCAGCCAACATATGCAAGAAATACATTGCTTTTGGAAGACAGAATCCTGACAGAAAAAGAAGCAAACGTCACACCATGAGATACAGAATCACATTCAATAGCAAAAGTAAAAAATGAAACAGCGGATAGAATTTGCCTGCATTAAACGAGAGATCAGCAGCAAAAACATTTCTCGGATTCGGAAGACTATATAAATAATTCTCAACTAGAATACAACTCCTAGCTTGAGACCGCTAAGACTTCCATTAATAGGGTATCACGATAGTCTCGATGCTCTCGGAGGTAGGGCTCATTATAAGCACAACTGTACACACGATCACATTCAGCGTAGGTGCAAGAACACTTGAACCCCCTTCCGCCTCCCCTCTGTCATTCCGATACATAAATATGACCTCAGCGGCCAAACGACTGGCTCTAACAATACCTGCAAAAGCTAGACTGTATGCTGGAAAAGTTCGAAGATAGGTCTCTGAAAAGAACTGACTGGCATTATAGGAGCCATTGCATCATTTGTGCTGAAAACCGCCAACAGTGTCGTTGGTTGGATGCCCGAACATAATTGGCATTTCTTCTCATATTGATAACCACGATATGTGAGGTTTTGGGCAAGCACGCTTGTAAAGATAGTTCAGTAGAAAAGAACCAGATTGACGCAAGCCCCACCCATTGCCAGCAACAACTAATGCTGTTATGCTGGTATCGTGGTCCTCTGTTTCTGTGAACAGGCGCTGCGTGACCTTTATATTTTTCCGATACGTACTTACGCAGTTTGATGGTAAACACGTTTTGGAGTACCGCTGCGAGTGCAGGCGGGTAAAAGTCAACCTCTTCATGCTTTGTTGATTTCTTCTTTTTTCTTCTTTGCACTCCTCCTATGCTGGTACTGTTGGTGCTCGGTAGCCTTGTAGGGTCACCTGTTTTGTTGCTCATTTGTTACGTATTCATTTTCCTTTTTATTTCATTGTTATCTCATAAGAGCCAAAACGAAGATCCATGTTATTAGATATAATGTAGGGACTACCAGCAATAACAAAACCTTGCGTGCCTCTTGGTACATGTGTATATTGAAATTTAAATGCCTTCTACACGAGTAATATTATACTCCACCTTTACACGAATCTTCTCTTATGCATCAAAGACCCGTACCACCTCCATTATTGTTTAAAAGATTTGTATATGTGCATCCAGGACTGTCCAGAAGTATGCCCAAAAGCTGTGGTTCAGGTGCACTTCGTGTGCATGCGTAAAGCCTTTCAACGTACACAGCATGAATGTTGCTGGCATTGCTGTATTATTTCGGGTGTAAAACTGACTGCCAATTTCGTGGGTCAGAGAAGATTAACAAATGATTGAAATTACACTTTCGGTTTTTGGATCCAGTTCTAGTTTATATTCACATTAAATTCTCTGCACACACACTCTCGTCGACTGTCGTGTCTATTGTTGTCAGATTGATTGACACTTGGCAGCTTCGAAGTATCTTAAGGCAGCTAGTTGAGTAGATATCTTATCTGGAGTTGTACAAGATGTATGTCAGAGATGGGTAAACGATAGTGCACGACAGCCCGTTGCTGCACACCAGCATGAAACATCATCAAACTCTACCAACATCGGCAGAGGCTTCTATGGCACTAGATTTTCATATTTGTATATTTAGTATCTGGTAGTACATACTTATCGGTTATGTCGGTAGATTTTGTCTGCAACGAAACACTCATTTGTACAGAAACCTGGAACTGAGAATCAAATAACGGATAGCTGCTAAATCCACCTCACGGTATTTAAGAACTATTAAGGTAAAATTCTTGTGCCAATACCATTGATATATCATTGATCGCAGAAGCACAAATAATGGTGTATTGACTAATTATCTAGTTGAGCCTTTGACTGTGGAAACGGTGATGCGCACATATTCTAGTTCACATGTTGGGATCCGGGAGATTTTGTTCAGCCCTGTATGGTACATCATTTTGTTTGCTTTTGGTTACAAGTGATTTGTTGCAAACCTGACCCCAAAGAGCCTGGTAAAGTTTATCTGTCACATAATTATTACATCATAAATACACACAAAAGAGCAATGCAAGCTTCTGTTCATGCAATGTCTGCAAACTACAACGGGGCGACCGTACGTGTCAGCATCATGTTCACTAATCGATGACTGTCAGTTCCATCTAAACTTGCTGCCCAAATCATTGGCTTAAAATTACCGAAGTTTTTACGGCGCTTGGATATAAACGGTACCCTATACCACAGTGTGCATCAGCGACCCTTGGCTTGATGGACACCTCGATCAGATACAAATCTGGAAGTATTCTTGGCGAAATAACAGCACCCTGCTACAATGTATTCCAGTTGATAGTCAGTCCTGCAGGGAATCGCGCACTATTCCTTAAGGGAAATCATATTTGCATAGGCTACTTGATGACAGCATCCAGAAATACAATACGCATCTTTGACAAAATGTCATTATAACAGCGGCTGGCTTTAGAACTCATTTTCATTTCAGTTCATGCTGCACATGAAAACATCATTTTTCAAATATCGTATGTTATTTAGCATTCTGGTGCAGCCACCTGTACCGATCCACATAATTGACACTGTCTTAGAATTCGGCTTTGCCTTCCTTCACTAAGTCACTTAAATAAAATCTTTCACCATAAGCTACCCAATGTAATCTGTGTACACGTGAACCAAATCTTTATCAGGCAGTCACACATTTTGTTTTACATGTATGTAAATATCTTTCCTAAACTAAAAATATCGATATCTGTACAGTGAAAGGGCGGAGTCTAAATTCAGTTTGGAAACATGCATTTTTCTCTTTCGTGTCAGCAAAGGTAACTGCCGACATCCAACCAGCTACCTGCTGACCATTATACGGCTGGCCCAACACTCAATTGACCACTTGCCGTCCATCTGTCGGCCCACCGAGGCCCACCAGGATAGTAGTAGTAAAGTGAGACAAACTCTCCACTTACTACTACTTTTGTGTACTCTTATGAGTTTTAATGAAAAACACATTACAATAATATGACTTTCGTCCTAATGATAGTTGAGACTTACAACCAATAGTTATCATCCCCAATCTTTATCAGACTGGATTAGGGTCTGTTGTCTACATTATGTACTTTTGCTCGAGGCTTTAACTGGTAAATATCCATTGCAGTTAGATATTGTTGTGTACTCTAATGAGCAGTTGATGGTAAAGGTATGCATGTTTACCGGTAAGCATCTTTTAAAGGTTACATCTAACTGAACTGAATCGCAGCAACATGGAAGAACGATTGGTACAGTTTGTGAGCCATGATCGAACTGCTACAACTTAGTACTTGTTTTGTTAATTCGGGAAATTGTATGCTTTTATTTATGTGCACAAGACAGGTACCATCAAAGACATATCGAAGTTTAGTTTTGCAGCACACATCAGGTTAGTATTTTGAACTTGATGCCTGTTCTTGTAAATTATACTTTTCGTAATGACCGAAATTGTTTGTTGGCTGTATTTTGATAGCACATTTTGCACATTGATGGCTATAAGTAATGACTCTTCTATGGACACAGTCGAACCAGGATGTCCCAAGACATTAAACTCATGACCCTTTAATTACTAGCAGACTCTCTACCAGCTAATTACCGCGGCTCCCGAATGAATCTGAATGTATTTAATAAAATGGTGGATGCCTAAATTAAACGTTGACATTGTTCCCTTTTCTTATATCAAATACTGTTGCAAAGAATCATCTTGTGTTTGTATTATTTGTGATGAAGCAAATCAGACACTTCATTTCAGACAATGGGTTAAATCTTGCTTCAATAGACATAGTTCACTCTTAAAAATGTATTCACTCACTCAATCAAGCGATCAAATCTTCCAATTTGGACAACGTAAAGAGAAACAAACTTTAACTACGTCACCAAATCAAACTAGCATTTTTATGTAGTCACTGAGTAGAAATAGCATAAAGTAAACCTCAAAACTAAGCAACAAGCTTCACTTAATTTGCTACATGTTTAACCTTAGACCCATGGCCTATGTGCAAGAACAATTGTCTGGTTGTAAACAAAAATATTACAGTATTACAATCAGTATTACAATGTGCATGATATTAGGGAGCTCGTTGATACAGTGAGCGTGAGTTGTATTATAGACTTCATGAAGGAAGTAAACATTTATCATAAGCTATAGCTTTTGTACTATCACCTTGAGCAGTTTTATGTGCTATATATACCGTCCCTAAATTTTAATTACCTTTCATCTGTTTTCGCTATCATACACCATTTACACTCACCCTTGATCGGGAAGATTTATTTATTCACCACCGTTACCATTTTAGCGTTTTACTTTCAACTGTTTAGTATCGTATCGCTGGTCGATACGAAACCTTTTACCACTTTTAAATGATCAAAGATTTAACCTTTTGTATGGCGCTAAATAGCCTAACAGTGCTCGTGCGCCGTAAAAATTCAATCAATCAATCAATCAACAAAAATAAGGCTATACTGTAATTTGTGATCTTGCCAGTTTAACAACGCAATAACGAGCCATAAGCATCACACATGATCATGATATGTAGCAGTGGTGTATAATTTCCGTTTAGTCTCTACTTCCGGCAAATAATTTCAGTCTTTCGGGGGGAAAATAGATCAATCTATATTATAGGATAATGAACTGGAATAGTAATAATAATAATAATAATAACAATAATAATAATAATAATAATAATAATAATAATAATAATAATAATAATAATAATGCTTAGTACCACCACCAACACTACTACTACTACTACTAGCACTACCACTACTACTACTACTACTACCAATATTCTTTACCTTGTGGGGCATATTTAAAACTTGGGCCAAACACTTCTTACAACCGCATATGGTCCTCTCCATATAATTTCCATACGGGAATACAGAACGTTTCAAATTTTGATGCTAACTATTAAATAATGATTCCGATTTTATCAATAATGCATTGGGACCCCGAGTGGCCGAGTGGTCTAAAGCGCTCACTGTTACGGATCACTGCCATCTCACCTCTGTCTGCGTGGGTTCGAGTCTCGGGCTCAGCCAATGTGGTTATGTGAGAAAGCTTGCCGGTAGCTTCTCGTGGGTCGGTGGTTCTTTCCGGGTTCTCCCGGGTTCTTCCTCCACCAATAATACTGGCTGCCGTGTATAGCCTATCTTGTGCTGAAAAATGGCGTTAAACCCTATAACAACAATAACAACAACAATAATGCATTAAATAGGATTCACGGAGGATTTATATGACCAAAGTTTTATCCTGAATGTATGATGCTAAATTAATGTTTAGATCTTACCATGTAGTGCCACGTTATATTTGGAGCAGGTAAGGCACATCTGTCTGTCTGACACCTGAAGGTGATATGTTCAATACTGAGATCTCCATTAGGTGGGATGGGTTGAATTAATCTAACATTACCTGGTGATGCTGAAAAAAAAAATAAAAAGGGATCAGAAAAATGTATTTAATTCATAAATGAAATGTGACTTTTTGAGGGAAAATATTTCATGAAATTTGTATATCTGCCTGAAATATTTTTATCATTATTTTATGTGATTTATAAAGCAGCTACGTGTAAAATGTATGTGTATTATAAATGAATATTACAAAGGTGTATTAAAATTATTATATTCTGGCAATAAAAAGAAAATACCATAATTTTCCTACGTGAGGTATCATGCAACCATACGAGAAAGAGAAATAAAAAGAGAAAATAAAGAGAGGGAGTGCCGAAGAAAACTTTGAAATATTTGTAGCATGTTGTATCCTGAAACTGTATTTAAAATATGTTTTATTGGTATATTTTGTATGTGGAAAAGAGAACAGTCAGCTACTAGGCCAACCAGACTGGTTAGCCTCTTTGTAGCTAGACTGGTTTAAACTATGTGCGGATATATTGTCCCATAAACTGTTTATTTTATAGTTTGATTTTATAAACCATTTCATTGTCGATTTAATGGTCTCCAATCCTGCAAAATATAAACGGGTTAGATATTACATGCGGCATGTATTTTGCAGGGAACGGATCCCTGTTTTGCAACCAAAGAGAAGCAAATTTCGCATGCGCTACAAACTATGCCTTTACTATTAAATTGTCATTGAGGGTTTTTCAGTAGTTTTCGAAAGTGTTTTGAAGCTGCACCCTCAACGACGCGTACCATCAATTGGTCTAGAATCAGTTTATTGATATATTTATCTTTTTATTTCCTGAAATATGCATGTTTTGAAAACCACCTGAATACTCAGACTGGTTCATGTGTATAGATAACTGGCACAACAGCCTAAGTGACGTGATTCTATTGCATCAGGCACTTATTTCGATCAATGATAGACTCCCATTACACGGATTTCCCATACACATTACTGAGCACTATTGAGAACTATACGTGACGATATTGGATGATATGTGCCTTGCATAGAAAATCAACTATACAAGGTAGTCCGCAATCAAAACCGAAAACAGATGCACTGTATATACATTAATGTCAAAGTTAATTTCCCGTGATTTTATCATACTGCAGCTATGACGCAGCATGTGAATATTTTATTCTAAACATGGAGAAATGAAGTGGTCTCTAAAAGACTTTCGAAATTGCTTTCGTACTTTAATGGAGGAATTAAGACCAAGTTTGGCAGAGAAATATCTATGGATTTTTAAAGAAATACCAAACTAGTATCACTATTATAAATCTGGTGAAGGCTGGAATGGATTGTCACAGTAATGATTGCAGCCTTTGCTAAATGTTTAGAGTATGGTTTGATAGCTTTCACAGATAGTGTATAGTTTCTTCGGAAATAAACGTGTGTTGTGTCAGCAACCATACGTATGTATTTGTCTTTTATTTTGCTATATTTCTGCACAAACAAATACATAAACTATTTAGATCCCATTTTATTCCTTTCTTTGTAAAACACGTTGGGAATAGATAAATATATATTATAATAATTTCACTTATAAACATATATAGTTAAATAACTATTAAACTGTCTCTTGTTGAATGAATCAAAATGAACATTTGATGAACCAATGACAAGATAATAACAGCGTTTAATGTATCTACCTCTAAAACATTACTAAAACATGAATGAACATAATTTCAACAGTATTATCAATGAAAGAGTATTTCAGAAATGTTTGAATAACTGAAAGTCTGTACTGGTTACATCGATGGTCTTAATCTTCTGAATAACATTTTAATGAAACTGTATTTCATACATTCGTTAAGGTGTGTGCGTCATTAGAAATGCAGACATGGTAAGTGAAACAAAGATATCACATCAAACCTCTTAACGATATAAATACACGTTGGCGTGCATATTACATTTGAAAGTGAGGTATTTATGACCGTAGAATGAACGTTGCCATTACAATGGAACGAAAGACGTTTCAAAAACTGGTTCATCACATACTAAGAAATCCATCTTGGACGAAACTATATCTGCCAAAAAGAAAAACAAACATCACAGCACATACGTTTCAGCATACAACGTATGTAACTGAAAAGCATCAGTTGTAAAAGTAATAAACTATTAAGTCAAGTTACAAACTCTGAATTGTATCACTGTGATTGTGCTTTCAATTACGTTATTACTACAGGCGCATTTACTTCAGACAAAAAAAAAAAAGATATAAGTAATTCATTTGCAACTGTACATTTTGTATTCAAGTATTTTACACTGCGTCCGGTGAAATCGCAAAGCGGTATCTACACATGAAGATGTCATATATTTTCACTCATCAAAGACATGACATGTTTGAAGGAAAGATATAAGATTGAAATATGCATGAGTAAAAACATTTAAAAGCTGGTAGAGATTCAGCGGAAAATAATCATTATTGAGAAATTAAAGTTACACTAAACTACGTGGTTCATCCTGTAAGCATTTTGTAGTTATTATGTTTAAACTAGAAGGAAAATAAACAATAGTTATAACTGCAGTTATGCTTGCTTATGGGTTTCCATTCATAAGCCAGTTAACGGACCATAACACGATAATTAAGTCATTAACAGTTCACATCAATCATAGGACTTTTTAGAGATATGAAGCTTAAATATTTGAAGAAAGATATCTATCCATGTGAACAAACATTTTTAAAATGTCAGTGAAGCAGATGCAAGAAACACATCAAAGGTGTCCGGTTACTTAATGTTCAAAATATATAAATATGAAGATAACATGTATGTTAAAGATAGAAAGAAACATTTTCACACAATTGGATATCAGAATTAATATTACGACGCTGAATAACATTTTAATGGTATATGACATTTTTTAAACATTTGTCAGAGAAACAGTAAACAAGACCTTGTTTAATATTATAATGCACCATTATAAGCCAATAACATTGGTCTACAGCCAAAATGCTTCCGAAATAAATGTAGTAAAATCTTACTAATTCTGGGTCACTAAAAAACGAAAATGATGCTTAAAATTGTTGATTGGCTCTAGTTTTAAAGATATGATACCTGGTCAGTGTATACGACCCTACAATTGGGACTGGCGGAGAATAAGTGAGTTATAAAGGGAAGGGATCTCAACTTAAACCAGAAATGACTAAAATATATCTTTGACTGGATCAATGAATAAATCTATGACTGAATTTGAACAGTACATACCAATTAGGCAAAACAATGAATGATGCAACCTGAAGCTAGTATTGCGTAATACATGAATTGCATCATGTCATTACTAGAAGTCGTGGATGATGCCATCATAACTAAGCTTACGTCACTCTGGTGAAAAAAACCCAACATATATCAGCTCTAGAAATAATACAGTGTCGTGCTCTCGTTTTTGTCAGTGTTTGATTTTACAAAGGGACACATTTCTGTTTAGCCAAAGTGAGCAGAGATGTTTCGTACTTGTGTGAACAATGCAGATAACTTCTGCTATGTTTGTGGTGGATTGACCTTTGCATCACAAAAGTGCAGTATAACCACCATGGTTAAGGAAGCTTATCACCTATATTTTGGCTGCAAAATTGGAGATCAGGACAAGAGGTGGGCCTCACACACATGCTGCAATACTTGTGCAACAAATCAACGCCAGTGTTTGAACAGGAAAAGGAAATCTATGCCTTTTGCAGTGCCAACGATTTGGAGAGAGCCAACAGATTAGATCAGCAATTGTTACTTCTGCATGGTGCCTCCAGTTGGCAAAGGTGTGTCAAAGAAGAAAAAGTGGACTGTGCATTATCCAAACATTCCATCAGTATTACGCCCAGTACCCCATGGAGAAGGACTGCGGTTCCTGATGCACCAGAGTCATTCTCACTTGCGTCAGACGAGGACGAGGAAGAGGATGAAACATCTAGTTCTGAACCATCAATGTCACATGACGTATATTTTCTCCCATCTTTCTTCTCTGACCCACACCTCATAACACAAGATGAACTAAATGATCTTGTCAGAGATTTGGAACTATCCAAGAGTAAGGCAGAGCAGTTGGGCTCCAGACTACAACATTGGAATCTAGTGCCAGTTGATGTTAGGGTTTCCATGTTCCGCGACCGTCAAAAGGATCTTGTCCTATTCTTTTTCATGGAAGGTGATCTTGTAGCCTGCAACAACATCGATGGTATGATGGCAGCCCTCAATATCGTTCATGATCTAGATGAGTATAGACTGTTCATTGATTCATCGAAGACGAGTCTTAAATCTGTTTTACTACATAATGGCAATGTTTAACCAGCAGTTCCAATTTGTGATGCAGTCCACATGAAGGAAATCTATGAAGACATGAAACAACTTTTGAGATGCATAATCTATGACCAACATCAGTGGCAGCTTTGTGACGATTTGTAGATTCTTGCTCTCTTGCTTGGTCTGCAGACTGGATACACAAAGTACTGCTGTTTTATCTGCGAATGGGATAGTCATGTGAGAGATTCCCACTACATCAAGAGAGATTGGCCACTCCGACATTCATTGAAGCCTTCGAGAAAAAGTGTTCAGCATCCACCGCTTGTTTAATCAAGGAAGATTTTGTTACCACCCTTTCACATCAAGCTGGGTCTGATGAAGAACTTTGACACGGAAATGGACAAAACACAAGCAACTTTCAAGTACCTCCGTGGAACATTTCCAAGGTTAAGTGTAGCTAAGATAAAGGAAGGTGTCTTTGTTGGTCCTCAGATTGGTGAACTTCTTCGAGATGATGCACTTGGCCTTGCTTTGCATGGCGTGGACATGATGGCATGGAAATCCTTCCAGTTTGTGGCAACACATTTTCTCGGAAACAACAAAGCAGACAACTACAGGGAACTGGTGGAAAACCTCCTCAAGGCATACAAATTCCATGATTACAACATATTTCCAAAGATTCATTTGTTTTGCACTCTTATCTGGATTTTTTTCCAACTAACATCGGAGCAGTGAGGGACGAGCACGGCCAAAGATTTCACCAGGACATTGCAACAATGAAGAAACGCTATCAGGACAAATGGAGCCCATAAATGCTTGCAGACTATTGCTGGACAGTGACAAGATACGCTCCATTTAATGAATACAAGAGACAAGCCAAGAATCACCGAGTAGACACTGAATAAGGACTAAACTATGTACTTATATATAAATAATAGTCTTTTGCCTTTTGTTTCATAACAAATTTATTTATATAACCATTTTACTATTTCTTAAAGTGTCACATAAACAGGACAGCTGAAATATTATCACTTAAAGCAACCATAAACAGAGGAAAAGACAATGTTTTACAAGTTATGAATAAAACTCGACTATCTATATGTTATACATAGACGTAAAATCTAAAACCCTAAATATCTTGGAAACAGTAGCCAATCAGTTGTTTTGTCATATTTGAATTCAGCATAGCAAAATCCATAATAAAGTACACATTTTACCTCTGGAGCAGGCTACTTCAAAAAATTGTATACCAGTGTTATTCAAGTTTAAGGATGCCAGATGTAATGATTTAACAGACTGTAACATATCCATGACAATTGAAATTCAGATGTGGTTTTTGGATGATTGGCAAGAAGATATGCTGAAACAAATCCTGAAAATTAGCTGGAAAAAAATGGTTAGGCAAAGTTTGTTTGTTCCTTTGGTACAAGTGAAGGGAAATTTGTAGATAGGACGGTCAAAGGGAAGATTATTCATTTTCTAACTAGATACAAATAACTGGGTCGTGAAACCAATTGCAAAACCAATCAACACATAAGACGACTAGAAGCAGACTTGTTCAAAATCTAGGATGATGATGAAATAGGCTGTATTTTGTTACATTTGCATGCCTATGTTAAGGAATATTCATTGACTACAGAGAAAGTTGTGTTCTTAATGATCATGGTTTATCAGCATTGCAAATAAAGTCGGCAAAATTAAAAGAGAGCAAAATCAAATGTGCAAAGCTAATGCTTGGTGCATCCAAGAGCATAAAGACATAAGGTATTTCTTACAGATATGAAACGATTTGCATATACATGGGTTAAAACAGGTGGAAAGAGTTGTATTGTTGGACCATTTGTCAAATCTTACATTGAATTGAACACGAAGCTGAGCCAAAGGCACCAATGTTAGGATTAAACAAGAGGCTGAATTTATTGCAAGTTTAAAAATATACGGTGCTAGAACGTTCCTATCCATGATTGATACAGCTCCATCATGTGTTCATTGATTGACAAAATAATGATTTAGTGACATGAATGATAACATCAAGTACTATGACAGTAGCACGTATCGAAACTGTACAAAGGAATAAGAGAATTACCTGACTTTTCAGGATGATTAAATGGTGTTCCAGTTAGAAGGTTCTAAGGTTTAAGGTTAATACCTTTACTTGCTTGCAACAGTCGCATACGAAATAAGGTCTGCAAAGTACATGATACAAACAAACCTGAAACTCTACATATGAAAGATTGTTTATTCAATCACCCGGAAAGCTATTAAGAGATTAATTCTAACGCATAGCATCAAAATAGCGAATGTAACAAGGCATTACTTTGCAGATATGTGAGCAATATAAATTCAGTCAGTTCTAGTGTTGTTCTTACAGACGATGCTGCATTTGTCGCTGTGGTCTTCGAAGAGCTGACTGCCAAATAGATATTCAAGTCTTATCAAAAGTCCGTTTCCCGCGGATTCTTTTTTTTTTAATGTTATACATAATTTTCCCGTTCACTGTGCCTGGCGTAACATATTGTTCCTTGTGTATAGATCGCTTTTTACCGTTGTCCTATTCCAGTACGAAAACACGTATAATTCCTCTGACATAGTTGATAAAAGAGTTGTAATTTTAAACACGCTATCAAATATATTTGAAGTATTTCTGCAGGCAGGATGTGTGTTCCTTGCTGTAGTTCAATGACCAACTCTAGCTACTTATCCTTTATGTTTTGCCTTTGATTAATAACACATTCAACAAAAATGTTTTAAACTTCTAGAACGCTCAATGTATGACATTCAAGACAAAATGTTTATAATCCTGGTTTACTTATTTGAATGGCATAATGTTGTGAGTCATATTCTGTCTGCAATTTCATCGGTGCTCCCTTCTACCATTAGAAAGAATATGATATATTGCTTCACCATCTCTAGCACGTATCTTGCATGTTTGATACAGTCTTACCATAGTACAGTCACACTTAGTTGAAAGGATATAAATTGCGTCCTTTTATGGAAAACAAAACCAATTCAATTCCTCAATGTTTTAATGTTTCAGTGGGATCTGTGTTTGTACCCATTCTATTCATTCTGTAAATTCGACACCTTTCAAGTATAGTCATCCGGCGTTTCAACCATTATATGCTGACGACACCCATTTATACAGCTCTAATCACCCAACGGAAGAAGATGTCACCATCCGAGACATAGAAAAGTGCATTTCTGATGTGATATTGCGGATGATATGCAACAAGTTGCAAACGAATGACAATTAAACTGAAGATGTCTTTTTAGTAATGTCCTTCACCTTAAATAATATGTATCAGCAACATCAACCTTAAATTCAAACGAAACTTAGGTGTCGCTCTTGAGGGTTCTCTTTCAACGAACCAAACCCCTTGCGGGTCCGGGGTTGTAGAATTGGTTCGACGTGCCTCGCCACGTGTCGTAAGAGGCGACTAAGTAGAGGCAACCTGTTTCCCGTGGGTTGCGACCCGTGTCGGAGGAGGAAAGGATCCTGGTAGTTGAGCAGAGGCTTTCCGATGCAATACACTACTTTGGCCTCTACTTCTTCTAGACGGGTGGTCGGGATGGGCCCGGTCTAGACAAATTGGCTTGACATGCCGAACCCTAGGAGGTCTTTACTTACTTTCACTCTTTCTTTATCTTTCTCCTTGTATCTCTCTTGATACCACCGTTGCCCCTACATTCTATCCCTTTAACTTTCCCTTTCCCAAGTCATAGAAGACTTCCTAGAACGCGGTGGCTGAACGGGTCAATCGCAAGGTAATTTTACTGAATGAGTACGTCTTACGGGATGAATCAGGTGATTTTACCTACTGAGTATAACATCTGTGTATCCCTGGCACTTGAAAAGTGTCCCCTTGTTGGGCTTCTTGGTGGGCGGGGAGCATGGGTGCTGAATTTTTAAACACACAAACATGGAAATTTCGAAAACAAATCAACTAATACGTACCAAACCTGGATCTGACTCAGATGACGAAACATGTTGTGTGGATTCATTTCATGCTTCATGGTAATACAGTCTAAAAATGCATCAAAACCGCTTACTATACTCTCTCCGTTTGTCATTGAAAAGACAATTACAGGATTGATTGGTACACCAAAAGGTGTTAAAAAGTTGAAATCGGGCTGCCTACTTGTCGAGTGTGAGCGACGAGGTCAAACAGAAAACCTCAAGAAAATGAAAACCTTCTTCGATATTCCAGTGGCCTCGTTCGCCCACACAACACTCAATACGTCCAAAGGCGTGATTCGCTGTTGTGACTTGGCTGGAGTCAGCGATACGGATATCATTGAAGGGATGAAAAACGAAGGTGTCACTGCAGTCCGTAGAATACGTATCAAACGTAATAACAATCTGCAGGACACCAACACCATTGTACTCACTTTCAACAAACCAACAGTACTCAGAGTGGTGAAAGTTGGCTTTTTGCAAGTGAAGGTTGATGCATACATTCCAAACCCACTTCTATGCTCTAAGTGTCAGAAATATGGCCATTATAAAGACCGCTGCTCAAAAAGCCAAATAAGTGGCCGATGCGGAGACCATTCTCACCAGGAAGCAGAGTGTAGAGCAACTCCGCATTGCGTCAACTGTGGAAAGGAACACCACGCCAGTTCCACGGATTGTGATATCTGGAAACAGGAGCAGGAAATACAGAGGGTAAAATACACAGCTAACATTCCCTACCCAGAGGCCAGAAATCTTGTACAGGCAAAATCATCCCTTCCTGGCCCATCCTTCTCCACTGTAGTTAAAAACAATCCCAAAGCAACGAAGGAGGCTCAAACACAGACAGATGCACCCGAGTCAACATCTCGCTCTAGCACGCCCCATTACCAAGCACAACAAAACACGGCATCTACCCAAACAACTTTCAACAATACCCCACCACCGAAATCACCAAAGAATAAAAACAGATCTCATGGAAATAGGCAGCAAAAGGGGTCAGATGACCCCATCAAACTCTATAACAGGTTTGGTGACATTGACAGCATGGATGCAGAAGATACTGCTCCATGTTCTCAAAGTAGCTCCAGAGCTAACAAAAACAAAATCATCCCCGTACTTCCTCCAGAGAAATAACCATACAGATTCTCTCCGTGAAAAGTCTAACCTAGCTCCAAAATCTCCACTCTAAACTTATAATGAAGAACAACATCATACAATGGAATTGTCGAGGACTTAACGCCAATTACAATGATATTCTTCTGCTTTTAAACGAATATAATCCTGCAATACTACGCCTTCAGGAAACCTTTTTAAAAGATACGGATAACATCACACTTAAAAACTACTCCCTATTTTAAACCTACTTTCAGAATGTTGACAGGGCCTCAGGAGGAGTTTCTATTGCAGTGAACGATAGAGCCCCTCATAGCGTCATCCCTTTAAACACAAATTTGCAAGCCATTGCTGTAAGTGTCACTCTACTTCGAGTTATTACTTTTTGTTCTATTTACATACCACAAAACATCAACCTACTACCAAATGAATTAGACACTCTTGTCCAACAACTTCCTGCGTCATTTTTTCACTCGGTGATTTTAATGCCCATAACATTTTATGGGGATCAAACTACATAAGCGACAGGGGCAAAAAAGTTGCAGATTTCATTACTAGACACGATTTGTGTCTATATAACACCAAATCTCCGACATACTTACACCCAGGAACTGGTACATACACGTGTATCGACTTGACAATTTGTTTTCCTTCACTACTTTTGGATTATAATTGGAAGGTCGCTGATGACCTTCACAGCAGTGATCACTTTCCAATCTCTCTTAAGAACACCAGTATTACAATTGATGACACAATTCCACAGTGGAATTTAAAGAAGTCTGACTGGGCCAAATTTCAAATACTTTGTACGGCTAGGCTTAACAGGAATACCGTCCTAAACGACAATGACCCTATTCAACAATTTACATCCGTCGTAATTGAGATTGCAAAAAAATCCATTCCTAACTCCTCACCGAACTGTAAAAGAACCCCAAAACCGTGGTTCACCAAAGAATGTAAAGAAGCCATTAGACAACGCCGAGAAGCACTGACAAAATTTAATAATCGTTCAAAGGCCGAAAATTTAACTCAATATCGTATTGTTATGGCCAAGGCTCGCCGCACAAATAAAGAAAGTAAAAGAGCATCATGGAAAAAAATATGTTGCAACTTTAAATTCTCGTTCCTCTATAACGAAAGTTTGGTACACTATCCGCAAAATAAATGGAAAGGGAAAACACAATTCCTTCCGACATCTGAAACTAAATAACCACAATTTCAATACTAAACATGAAACAGCTAATGTTCTTAATGAATGTTTCTCTAAAAATTCCTCATCGTCTAATTATTCACAAGCTTTCCGAAGATTAAAATCCCAAAAAGAAAAAAATTATAATCAAACGTTTTCATTGTCGGAGCTTATGGAATCTTTGAATAAGGCCAATGATACATCCGCTGGGCCTGACCATATACATTACCAGTTTTTGAACCACCTTCCAGAACCATCCTAGGCAGTTCTTCTGGAAATCTTCAATGATTTATGGATTACTGGTCATGTACCAAACATTTGGAAAGAAGCAACATTAATACTAATTTCCAAACCAGGCAAATATGGCGCAGATCCTACCAGCTATAGAGCCATATCACTGACTAGCTGCGTATGCAAAATAATTCAACGAATTGTCAATTGTCTTCTTGTATGGTATTTGGAAACCAACAATTTAATATCTCCTTTCCAAAGTGGCTTTCGATATGGTGGTAGTACCAATGATCATCTGGTTAGACTGGAAACATTTATTCGCGATGCTTTCATCAAGAAGGAACACTTAATAGCGGTTTTCTTTGACTTGGAAAAGGTCTGTGTAACAACATGGAAGTACGGAGTACTAAATGACCTGCACGATCTGGTTCTAAAAGGCCGTATGCCCTCTTTCATATTAAACTTTCTCTCAGACAGGGAATTCAAGGTACGAGTGGGCTCCACCCTTTCTGATATGCACGATCAAGAGATGGGTGTGCCCCAGGGCAGTATTGTATCGGTGACGCTTTTCTACATACAAATTAATAGCATCACCAAGTGTCTGACTCCTGGTGTGGATTGCTCCCTATACGTTGATGATTTTTTAATATGTTACCGATCAAAGCACATGCATACAATTGAAAGACAACTACAGCAAAATATCATCAAGATTCAAAATTGGGCCAATACTAACAGTTTCAAATTCTCGAAATCAAAAACTCTATGTATGCATTTCTGTCAGTTAAGAAGACATCATGATGAACCTAAACTCACGCTAGACGGAACACCTATTCCAGTTGTTGAGGAAACAAAATTTTTAGGTATTATCTTCGACAAAAAACTGACTTTTATTCCACACCTGAAGAATTTGAAAGCTAAATGCTTGAAGTCTTTAGATTTACTTAAAGTAGTAGCGCACACTGACTCGGGTGTTGAAAGAAAAGTCATACTCAGTTTATATAGAACATTTATTCGCCCGAAACTAGACTATGGTTGTGTTGTTTATGGTTCAGCTAGGAAGTCCTGTTTGAAGATGCTTGTCCAATAAATCATCAGGGAATAAGACTCGCTCTGGGAGCAATAAGGACATCCCCGTGTGAAAGCCTAGTCGTTGAATCGAGCGAACCACCTTTATCAGAACGTAGAGAAATGCTTTCCGCACAGTATGCTCTCAAATTAAGATCAAACCCTCTAAACCCTGCTTTATCGGCAATTTTGAACCCAAATATAAAACCTTAAATGAAAATAAACCAAACGCCACACCCACCTTTGGCATTAGAATATTACCATGCCTTGACAGTACCAAAATTGATCTTTCAGAAATTCAGAAAACGTCCGTCTCCGTAACACCTCCCTGGCTACATCAACAACCAAGAGTACCTTTTGCGTTACACGATGGAAAAAATCGGAGACAAACCCTTCCTTCTTCCACTCCTCTTATCATGAACTTCTCACCCAATTTGCAAATTGTACAAGAATATATACTGATGGATCAAAAGATGAGGAAAAGGCTGCAGCAGCCTTCGTTAGTGGAAAACACACAACAAAAGTTCGCTTGCCAAATGGTACATCAATTTTTTCAGCCGAAATCAGAGCAATAGACCTTGCTTCGCAATATATTGAAAGCAAGCGTATTTTAAATAGCATCATCTTCTCCGATTCACTATCAGTACTTCAGTCACTACATAATAGAAAACTGGAGAACCCATTATTAGCCAATAGTCTTTTCAAACATACTGAGCTGAGTACCTCCCACAATGTGGTATACTGTTGGTTATCCAGCCATATTGGAATTAAAGGTAATGACAAAGCAGACCGCGCTGCTAAAATGGCCCAATCATTGGAACCATCTGATTTTAAAATACCGTAGACTGATTTTAAACGTAGTATCAAAGAATGTTTACGTCAGAAATTGGCAGGCATCGTGGAATGATGCCGTGAATAACAAACTTCATGCCATCAAGCCAACCCTAGGAGAATGGACTCCTTCCTACAGAGCCGTCCGTAGGGAGGAGGTAGTCATTGCAAGAATTCGAATTGGTCATACTTATTTAACCCACTCCTATATACTAAAAGGAGTAGACCCACCAGAGTGCATATCTTGCAATGAACCAATCACCATTAAGCACTGTATGTTGGAATGTTTCGACCTCCAACCTACGCGTGATCATTATTAAAATGTGCATGACATTAGGGAGCTCTTTGATACAGTTAGTGTTTCTTACATTATAGACTTCATGAAGGAAGTAAACATTTATCATAAGCTATAGCTTTTATGCTATCACCTTATACAGTTTTATGTGCTATATATACCGTCGCTAAATGTTAATTACCTTTCATCTGTTTTCATTGTCATACATCATTTGCACTCCCCGTTGATCGGGAACCTTTATTTATTTATCACCGTTACCATTTTATCGTTTTACTTTCAACTGTTTGGTTTCGTATCGCTGGTCGATACGAAACCTTTTACCACTTTTAAATGATGAAAGATAAAAACTTTTGTATGGGGCTAAATAGCCCCATAGTGCTGGTGCGCCGTTAAAATTCAACCAAGCAACCAATCATCGAACCGACATGCTGTATACATGGGACTAGGATAATGGTAAATAATAATAATAATAATAATAATAATAATAATAATAATAATAATAATAATAATAAATAATAATAATAATAAATATAATATGAACAATACCATCATTAAAAAGTAATTGATTGATATTAGCGTAAAATCTGCGTCGGAGGAAAAGCTGATGACTTGCTGTAACTTTGTTAAAACTGCGATTGGATGGTTAAGTTTTTTATTTAGATGAAACTCTACAAGAGTTTTCAATTGTAGAATCCAGTATTGTATATACATTATATATATATATATATATATATATATATATATATATATATATATATATATATATATATATATATATATATATATATATATATATATATATAACCTATAGATCGTTCCAGGTACTTTCTCAAGCTTGGGCAGTGTACTTGTTGGTAAGATATATATTCTATATGATGGCACAACCATTTAAATATCTTGTCATTGAACTTTGTGGCCCATTATAGTCCCTGTTGACAACTATGATGCGCACATATCAACTACGGTGCCTTCTTGTAAATTTTTTTTATTAACTGCAAACTATGCTACTCAGTTATCAAATATGTTGCCCAGTTTCCAACTATGTTCCTCAATTGCCCACTGTGCTACACAGTTGCCAACTACGTTACCCAGTTTCCAACTAGGCTGCCATGTAGCTATATGTTTCCATTCTCCAGCTATATTGTCCTTTCGTCAGCTAAAATTAAACTAAGCTAGTCCGTGTATTATGTAGAATAAATGTCAGTTAGATTATTAAAGAAGTGAACAAATATATACATACGAACAATCTGAATAAAAAATTCAAACATTTTGTTTATAATGATCGCATAAAGCCCTTTAAATAGATATTGTTTTTAAATGTCTGCTCCACTTTAAATACATATGGTAGCGTCTAGCTCTCTGTTTGGTGCAAATATTTTGTTGCTGGTATGTTTATGTACACCGAATCTGTTTAATTAAATCTATGAAGGAAAACAAACGCTTTTAACATTGTATCCGGTTCTGAATCTCAACAGATTGTTTTTGTTTTCTTCATTATTTGTTTATGTGATAGTTGCATTAGTTTCTGGTCAGGGTTTGCAAAGACTCTCATACTTTAGGATCATAATCGTCTCATTCACGTACAGTGTGTTGAGTTTCGTAAGATAATCCATCACGCGGTATAGATCATGTTGCATTATTCTTATTATTATTATTATTATTATTATTATTATTATTATTATTATTATTAAACTAACGTTTTTTTAACAATTCTCAGTAAGCATTTTATTTATTATCCGTTTAGTGTTCAACCTGGCTATGTAACTTGTTGGAAAACGCAATCAGTATAGAACTTTGCTGGTTTATATTATACTAATCAAGTATATAAGAGGTACACTGTAAGTTGAATTCTAGCTTCTATCATGCTTTCATATACATTTGTTTTATCTTTGTTGCCCCCCAATAAATTTTAATTTGGCTGCATTAGTTTTTCCTTTAGTAATTCTGACATAAATTAGCCTTGACTGTTATTGTGTTGTTTAAGTCAGTTATTCTTCTGTTAAGTTTATTTACAAGCCTTTATTTCGTATCATTTTGTTGGATTTCATCATTCAGTTCTCCCTATGATTTTTCTAGTTTAATTATAAAGTGATGGTAGTATTTATGAAACGTTTCAACTAAGATCTCGCCGGAAAACATCATTGTTTATTCTTTACTTGTTTGGCTTTGCTATGGTATTGAGTATCACATCTGATCTTTATCCAATTCTTTGCAATGCTTGTATGTTTTTATATAATGTGCTACATCGGTGTTTAGGTATGTCCCGATGATCCTAAAGCCTTTATTTTACATTCTCGTCTACCTTCTTGGTGGTTCTGAGATCTGTATTAGATCATGCAATACCTATCCGTAAAATATCTGACATTTACTTTGCAAGTTTTTCCAGACTTGTTTTGTATCTTTCAATTTATTATCTTCCAGAATAGTTCTTATTTCAGTATCAACGTATATTTGTACATGCAGACATGTAGCTTCAGCATTTAACTTAATATGTTTTAAATACGTGTTTAATACAGTTATTATTGATGTTTAAGTCAGTGTAAATTGTGTAACCAAGTGTTGCATCTTTGTTCTGTTTCTGTCTGAATGTTTAAAGACAAATCTTATGAAGAGTTGCATTTCCTAAGGATAATAACTCGGACTTATGAAATTAAAAGATTTTGTCGGTTCCTTATCATTTTGTTACACATAGTTCAGGCATGCCGTGGAAGTTTATCACTCTCCCATTTTTCAGATCGTATTTAACCTGTTTATCTTATATGTTTTAGAATTTCTTGTAATGACCATAACATTATATGAAGCAATGCTACCCTAAAAGCCAGTGTTGACAGGCAAGGCTTCAGGAAACACTAATAATAATCATTAGAATCATTTTGGGAAATTTATTTGTTGGAAATAAATTAATAGGTATGAGGGTTTTAAAAGACCACAAAGAGAATTAAAGTCAATATACAACACTATTGTTTCCTGACTGTTTAACAATAAAACAATTTATAACACTTGTTCATAGTTAAAGTTAACTTTGGCTTGTGTTTCATGCAAGCAACATCTATTTTTCCTTGGTTAAAAATCGTTTTATTAGCAACAATCATCTCCAAAATAAATACTAGATGCAAGACAATAGCAAGGCTTAATACTATCTGTATTCACTTGTACATATTACATTAATACAAGCAAATAATGAAACATTCATCATGTACGTTAAAGTAAAGAGGAGAATGGGAGGGGAAGAATAGGAAAACAGAGACGCTATAATCATATTGTGGTAGGTGGTGGAGGAATATCATGCCAGTAAAGTAATATGTCTGACACGAATATTTACATATTTATTATCTTTAATGCAAGTTTGAACAATTTATAAATCCGAGTGTTTAGGACATTTTATCATTTGAGAGCTGACTTCATCCAAGCTGCTCAGTTCTCTCATTATATACACCGTCTACTACGACTATATTTCATAGCATGCTCCCACGTGACAGGTCATACTAGTCAATTTAATTCGAAATGCATATTAATGTGATCTAGCCCAAATAATGAGAAATTGTTTAATTCTTATAGAACCTTCCAAATCCTACCAGCCAATGAGAAATTAACCCAAAGTCTTCAACAAGTCATATTATTAGTAATTGTCAACACATACGTACGCGTCGTATTTATATATCGTATGTAATGTTACGTTCTTAATATTCCTTAAACAGATCCTAGACATATTAGCAAAATGTAATTAAAGGTAATGGTAAATTACTGCGATTTACAGCCATCCATAAAATTTACAAAAATTAGATAACGTCATGTACCAGGAATTACAAACAGTATTGATAGGTGTATGTAGGCAGCTATTATCAATATGTTTCGAAATGCTACCAGATTTACTGCATTCTAAACCAAGGTAGCTATGGCGCTAAACAAAGTGTAAAATCTCATTGTACAACTCAGACACGTGAAGAACTGGGTCTATCTTGTGTACACAAAAGAAAATAAAAACAAAACAATCCATCAGTGTTTTAGGGTTTCATACTTATTAACCATTGATAGAACCATTGGTCTATGCTTTCATATGAGAGCTAAGGACATATTCAATATTGCCGGTTTTAGATGAAGTGTATCCTAGTGAACTGTCTTAGGAAAACGTCTTGTGACGCTTAACAACTTTTCAACAGTATCGATTTTATGTAT
>JAECUM010039661.1:0-65315 GCA_016617855.1 Megalonaias nervosa | reverse complement strand
CCACTAGCAAATGAAAACTGTTTCTGCTTCAACGACGACGATGACGATGATAATCACTTTGCTCTGCATGAATGACTACGATACTAATAAATTGTTTCCGTTTTGTTGGATATTTTGAGATTTAGAATATACAGCCATTGAGGACAAGATGTTAGATATATGTTGCTTGCTTTGTAACGTCTGTTCCCAAAAATAAATAAAAAAATACGAAGCCAATGTAAAGATGTTTCATTCCTTTACCTTGTTGAATAACTTATTCACTCAAATAATTTTGCATACAATGGGATGTGCACGTACATACAATATGATGCCCATCCTAACACTAGCAGTATAAACCGGATATGGATTAGTATTGGTCAAATGCTTTCTCTGTACCTCAGTTCCGGTGCGCAGTGGAGTTAATGTCCAAGAACATATTACACGAACGTCTGCGTTGTCAAGAACAATTTAATATAAGTAGTCAAAATCCACATGAGAAAGAACAAATATGATCTTACTAACTTATATGCTTTTTAATATTGTTATATTTTTGTGTGTGCGTCTTTATTTGCTATTTATTTTGTATACTCTTTTTTAGCACAGTTACTCCATGTATGCCAGTTTACCGGATTTCCGGAAGAATAGTGTTCTTTCATTCTACAATGTCCCTAACTGGTTTCCATTCTACTCAGCATACCAAGAGGTACTACTTGAGACATCATCGTGTTACGACTATGTAGTTTAATTACTTGTGTTAAAATTTGAATTCTTTTTATGTCATTTTTGTACCATTATATTTTATTATGATGATGATTATGTTCACAGGATCTGATGTTTTTGAAAGAAACATCATGTTTATTTAGAACGTAAATATGACTCTCGGCTACGTGATTACATCGTGTACATCGTGTACTGCGATTGTTAGGTGATGAAATAACCACGCGTTCTTCGTGCGTGTGCATGGAATGACGTTTTGTTTCGGTTTTTAAACACTTATGTCCCTGTGAAATAGTCAGAGTCGTTCTTATACCTTTAGAAGAAGGTATTATTTTCCTTGTGCTGGAAAGAGTTTATTTTTCTTTACATCTGTAGAACTCGAGATGTGTATTGTTATAGATGACAGCTATAGGAGTTCATCTACCTTTTAAATAATAATTTATATTTCCCTGGAGAACTACACAAGTGGTTTAGGACAAAGACATTCAGTGAAATTCATTCTAAAAAGGAAGTAGACAAATATTTTATTCATTTTGAAAAAGTTGCTGAAAATTTGATATGGCCAAGGGAGTATTGGACTCAATTATTGCAAAATGTACTTTATGGCAAGGCCCGAGATGTCTATTTATCCCTGTCAGTACATCAAAGTTCTGACTATCATATGGTTAAGGAATGCATTTTGAAGGTTTACGAGTTAATCCCTGAGGCTTATCGGCAAAAATTCAGAAACTATAAAAAAGAAACTAGACACACTTATGTTGAATTTGCTAGAGAAAAAAAACAGTTGTTCAAGAGACGGTGCTTAGCTGAGAAAATTGAACATGATTATGAAAGACTCGAACAACTGGTATTACTTGAAGAGTTCAAGAACTGTGTTTCTAGTCATGTCAAAACTTATCTTGAAGATCATGAGGTCAAAACCTTGGAAAATGCTGCTCTTGCTGCTGATAAGTATTCCTTAACTCATGAAGTTCCGGGGGTAAGCAAATCGTTCACTCAGCAGTCTACTGATAGGAAGGTGTTTCAGCCAAATACGACTCCTCCTAAAAATCAATCTGGCACAACTTCTAAAAATCAAGCTTCTGATAAACTTGATTCAAAATCCTTGTCTATTCCTACGTGTACCTATTACAAGAGAAAAGGACACGTCATTTCGGATTGAAATATAGGCATCAGAATCAAGATAGACCTATCCCAGATGCTCTTATTTCCAAGAGGTCAAGGGCACGGTCATGTATTGAAAACAATACATTTGTTGGGTCTAAAAAACCCCATTCTGATTTTATTATGGAGAATTATGAACCATTTATGTCGAAGGGTTCTATATCACTCTTGGGTGATTTGGCCAGTCCTATCCCTATTAAAATTTTAAGGGATACAGGAGCTTCTCGGAGTCTTTTATTGTCAGGTATTTTGCCTTTTTCTGAGAAGTGCTGTTCTAATGAGAGTGTTCTCATTCATGGAGTAGAGTGCGGCTTTGTTAATGTTCCTCTCCATTCTGTAAATTTGTCATCAGACCTAGTCTCAGTACCTGTGACAGTCGGAATTGTGTATACTTTACCCGTTGAGGGCATTCATTTGTTGCTAGGCAACGACCTAGCTAAAGACAAGGTTGTGGTTAATCCACTTGTAACTGACAAGCCCTCCTTGGATCAGAAGTTGATCCTATTGAAAAAGAATACCCTGATTTATAACCAGCTTGTGCAGTTACCAGAGCCATGGCAAAGAAAGCTCTTGAGAATGATTTTAATAAGGAAAGTATTCCTTTAGCTGACACATGTATTGGTCAGGCTTTTGATGAGGTCACTTTCACTTCTAATTTGGATCAATCAAAAGGTATTGATCATAGTGATCCTCTTTTGAATACTGATTCTCTTTTTTCTAATCAGGGTGACAAAAGACAATCACTTGTCGTCGAACTGGAAAAAAACCCTGAGATCTCCTGTATGTTTCAGAGGGCCATTACTGAAACTGAAGCTACTGAAGTACCTGTCTGTTACTTCCTTAAAAATGGAATTCTTATGAGAAAATGGAGACCTCCCGAGGTACCTGCTTGTGACGAATGGTCAGTGAACTATCTGATTGTGGTTCCAAACTCTTACAGACAGGAAATACTTAGTTTGGCCCATGAAACTCCTCTGGCTGGTCATTTAGGGATAAATAAAACGTATCACAAGATCTTGACTCACTTTTATTGGCCAAAAATTAAAAGCGATGTTTGTTAGTTCTGTAGACCTTGTCATACTTGTCAAATGGTAGGAAAACCCAATCAGAAGATACCTAAGGCTCATCTGCAACCAATTCCTGTATTTGGCGAAACATTTAGCAGAATTATGGTAGATTGTGTTGGTCCCTTACCTAAGACCAAGTCAAGCAACTAATATTTGTTGACCATTAAGTGTGCGTCAACAAGATTCCCAGAGGCAATTCCTTTGAGGAATACTATAGTAAAAACTTTGATAAAGTTTTCTACTCAATTTGGCTTTCCCAAATCTGTCCAATCTGGTCAAAGGTCAAATTTCAAGTCTGGAATTTTCCAGCTTGTTATGCTTGAATTTGGCACTCCGCAATTCAAGTCAAGAATGAATCTATGGTTTCACAAAACTTTACTTGCGAGAATTTTTGAGTCCTGTAATAGAGTTCATTCTCTCTTGCTCATTCTTCAAAATTTTCTTCAAATTAGACGTTTACAAAGTAAAGAAGAAAATGAATGAGTTAAAGTATAATAATAGTATTCTGGTCTAAATAAATTAATGGAGTACTAGTATATTGAAAGAGAGAGACAGGTAAATTATGCAATTAATTTAGTTGTACCTGTCCCACCGACTGAGGATTTGAGGGCAAGAATTCAGTCGGATTCTACTGATCTTGGAACAACAAATCTTCGTAATTCGGAAATTATGGAAAATCTAAACCAGAAACTTTCTCATTTACAACAACAAGAAAAAGATGAACTTAAACAATTATTGTATGAATATGAGCACTTGTTTCCAGACGTAACTACAAGGACAAACAAAATTTTTCATGACGTTGAAAATGTAGATTCAAAACCCATGAAACAACACCCATACAGGATGAACCCTCTCAAACAAGAATACTTGAAAAAGGAGATTCAGTATTTACTGGAGAATGACTTTATAGAGCCCAGTAAGAGTGATTGGAGTTCACCGTGTATACTTGTTCCGAAACCGGATAAAATTTTCCGAATGTGTACTGATTATAGGAAGGTGAACAGTGTGACAAAAACAGATTCATTTCCATTACTAAGAATCGATGATTGTATCGACAAAATTGGAAATGCCAAATACGTCACCAAATTCGACCTTCTGAAAGAATTTTGGCAAATTCCAATAACGAAAAGGGCAAAAGAAATTTCGGCATTTGTGACTCCAGATGGACTCTACCAATATAAAGTAATTCTATTTGGGATGAAGGGTTCTCCAAGTACTTTTCAACGCCTTATGAATATGATTACCTCTGGTCTAGACAATTGTGATGCTTATATTGATGATATCATCATCTACAACAACACCTGGAAAAAACATCTAGCCACGGTTCGGAAATTCTTTGACAGACTCACTAATGCAAATTTGACTATTAATTTATCTAAAAGTGAGTTTTGCCGTGCTTGTGTTACTTTTCTAGGACATGTTGTGGGACATGGTCAAGTTAAACCTATAGATGCTAAGGTTAAGGCTATCTCTGAATTTCCTGTGCCTGTCAGTAAAAAGCAGCTGATGCGATTTTTGGGTGTGGCTGGATACTATCGCAAATTTTGTTCTAACTTCTCTAATATTATTGAACCTCTGACAAACTTGTTGAGAAAGAAAAACATGTTTCTTTGGACTGAAAAATGTCAGGAGGCTTTTGATAGGATAAAGGCCATACTTAAAAGTGCACCAGTTTTCACAGCTCCAGATTTCAGTCAACCATTCAAACTATCTGTGGATGCAAGTGGTGTTGGGGTTGGATCAGTATTGATTCTAGATGATAGAAATGGTGTAGAACATCCAGTGTGTTATTTCTCTAAGAAATTAAATAAGCACCAAAGAAACTACCCAACAATTGAGAAGGAATGCTTGGCTTTAATGCTGGCATTACAGCATTTTGAAGTTTACATCAGCTCAGCTCCTTCTCCGGTTGTTGAGTTTAGTGATCACAACCCCCTTACTTTCATCAACAGGATGAAAAATAAAAATCAAAGACTATTAAGGTGGAGTTTATTTTTGCAAGAATACAATCTTGACATCAGGCACATCATAGGAAAAGACAATTTAATAGCAGATGCACTTTCCCGTGTATAGAAATATTATTTTCATATACACCTTTGTATAATTCATAAGAGTTCTTCTTAAGTAATTTTTTTACCTCGTGTATAGTTTACATCTTTTAAAAAAGAAAGCTTTATTACATAAATCTTTCTTTTTTTCTTTATTGGGGAAAGTGTTACGACTATGTAGTTTAATTACTTGTGTGTTAAAATTTGAATTCTTTTTATTTCATTTTTGTATCATTATATTTTATTATGATGATGATTATGTTCACAGGATCTGATGTTTTTGAAAGAAACATCGTGTTTATTTAGAACGTAAATATGACTCTCGGCTACGTGATTACATCGTGCACATCGTGTACTGCGATTGTTAGGTGATAAAATAACCACGCGTTCGTCGTGCGTGTGCATGGAATGACGTTTTGTTTCGGTTTTTAAACACTTATGTCCCTGTGAAATAGTCAGAGTCGTTCTTATACCTTTAGAAGAAGGTATTATTTTCCTTGTGCTGGAAAGAGTTTATTTTTCTTTACATCTGTAGAGCTCAAGATGTGTATTGTTACAGATGACAGCTATAGGAGTTCATATACCTTTTAAATAATAATTTTTTCCCCCTGGAGAACTACACAAGTGGTTTAGGACAAAGACATTCAGTGAAATTCATTCTAAATTGGAACAGTACAGTACAAATTGTGGTTCGACGTGAAATTTTGAACATTTGTGTAAAGACTTCATCTGACGTCATCGTCCTCCATCTTGGAACGTCATCAAGATTCGAACCTGGATTCAGTTAAAATTATTTAGTGATAGGACTTGCATTTTTTCAGTACTAGGATAAATGTTTGGATGTTCTTCACAAACCGTAAGTCCTATTTCATATTTTCACCTTTTCACCGTGTTTTCTAGGGAAATAAATTCTTTTTGTTAAAACTCACAAAGCTTGTTGTCTTCACTCTTTTCTTTTGTAACTTTTGAACGAGCCGATAGGTAACAATCGTGCATTTGTAATGTCTCTCCACCCAAAATATGCAGGCGCTTATCATGTTTCGTATTCTGTCATGTTAGAATACTATCTAGAAATTCAAATTAAATGAACAATCTCTCTCTCTCTCTCTCTCTCTCTCTCTCTCTCTCTCTCTCTCTCTCTCTCTCTCAACTGAGTTCGATTCCTGCCACTGCTCCATTATTTGCTTAGGTTTTATGGGATGATTGTATTTGTACATTTGTGTGACAAAAAATATTTTATGACGGACGCATAGCCATGCACCGTATCAAGTCGAAACTAAGCTGACTAAGCCGATATTCGCGAGCGCATCAGCGCTAGATCAATCTAAGCTCGTGATGTATGAATTCCTTTACACCAAGATAATGCCGTTATTGGCGACAAAGTAAAAATGTTACACACGGATTCGGATTCGTTATTGTTGCAATTAGTTTGTAGTCGGTTCACAAAGCGGTCTCACCTCCGAAAACAAAAATAAAGCAAATAGAGTTGTACGTGCAGTTGTTGAAAAAGACCTCCCAGATGATATGCATTTGGAAGCTTTGCTCGAGTTCGCACATGCGACCATTCTAATTCGGCCGTGGCATCATCGAATGGGTGTGTACCGTTTTTAACAAAATTTGCTTGCAACCGCTTGACATCAAGCGGCGGATATTCCTCGACGCTGTTACTTCTTAAAACGGGCACCACGCGATTGTGACTGATGCGCTAGCGCATTAAAATCTTGTTGTTTGTTGTTCAGTATCCAAGGGAACACATTATTATTCCTCTCTCACAAATGTTATACTAGGACACTTTGCTTTCAATGGTTGGATTGCAGGTGCTAAATGTAACGTGTTGGTTGTCTCGGAGTATCAATCCGGTCCAAAGCTGTAAATATATCGATGGACCACACCGGATCAATGTAGCGACGTTGGCCGCCTTCTAACTCCCGTGATGCATAGAGATTCCGATCAAAATGTTTACCTAGTGGGTCTGACGGCGGTGGTTGTGAAACCGTTTTGTTTTGTAAGTAAAGGTGACAGCTTTTTCCCGAATCGAATCAGCGGGACTTGACCCCAGGTGGATATGATCCACATTAGCAGTCGTGATTCCCGCCACGCCCATGTATGTTAACATGTTCAACACAAACCATTACCCGTCTGGAACCAATAATAGGACTTGGGACGCACTGGGTCGCATACATGGTGACAACTATATTGTCTTACATTTTGACGTGTACGGTCTTGCACCACCATTTAAACTTTTAATTATTGAAACCAAGGCGAAAATGTCTTCTGCCACGGTTTTGTTAAGCACTACATTTTATGAACTCAGTTGGATTGGACAATATGTAGATTGATTGATTTTACATTAGCATTTACGGAAGTTCAACCGCCCGACGACGCGCCGATATGGATCTAACCAAGTATGCCACCAAGACGGATTTTACTAAGTTTACCAGCCGGGTTTTTGCTGTCATTGATCTGGACGAGCTTGTGATTTCTGAAGATCAAACTGGCACATTTTAAACATCTAACGTGAACATTCAAGATGCTGTTGCAAAGAGCTGGCTGAATAAAAGACTCTGGTACATCGATTGTGTATTAAAGACTTCGTCGACACAAACACGGTATCAAAAGTTAAACGTCTGCTGATGGATGGAGGCGCTACTATGAATGGAAACCGATCTCGACAAATACAAGATTCCATCAACGACGATGATGCTGCAACAAAATAATGCATGGATGCAAAAATCATCGAGTGATTGTCTGATATCAACATCTTTGTTGACAACACCAGATTATCGGAGAAACTTACTAAGTTTTCTGACGGCATATATTGGTATGTACAAAGAGGAGGAGCGGTAATCTCTGGGGCATTTGGTGTATCACATGTAGATATTGCTGGGTTTCATCCCATTGGTGATCGTACACTTGTTGCTGTTAGATCCTGATATATCCGGACATTGTTTCTTTATTATGTATGCGTCCTCTAGAAAATCGTGGTCTGTTAGATTTCAGTTAGTAGTACTATCACAATGATCGGAAAATCCTAATGCTTAAGCTAAAACATTTAAAGCTAGGGATTTAAGTTTGATTCCAATGATACGGCATTCAAAACATTCTGTTGCAGTATCGTATAAGATCAACAAGGACGATCGAATGGGGGATACATGAAACAACTATTCGGAATGAAGCAAGATTAACCGCCTTTAGCGTTTGCATATAAGATTAGATTTATCATTTTATATGCATATAAGTGATAAATTCTGAACGTGGTGATGAGGTCGCAAAATTTGCCGACAAGGTGTCGGATCAGCTGACCATTGATGCTAACATTGACAGCAATTTCATTCCACTTGTCGACAAATATCTGCTTCAAAACCGTGTTAATATACCCTTGTATGCACTTCAATATAATCTTGTTAAGGGCCAAATAATAATCAACCGCTGGAACCACCCTAATGTGTAAATACCAGCTCGATGCAGCTTGAAATAACTGCATTAGGATTTGAAAACACACGGCCTTCGACTGCACCTATCATGGATTTTTAATAATTTGAAGAAGTACAATTGACAGGCAAACCCACCCCGTTTGTATTCTCTATTGATTATGTTGCACCAATAACGAATCAACCAACAAGAGAAAGATATCGACTGTTATTCAACAATGACACATTTCTCTGTGTAACAGTGTTAGGATAGACACCATCCAATGGCGTAATTGGTCTGCTTCTATATGAACGTGATGTCAGGTCGTCAGGTTCGTCATTGACTTAAATATTTTTTATGCAGAGATTTTCTGTAATAGCATAGAAGTTATACCTGTTAATAAGAGTTATTGGTTATAAGTGCGTGTGCTTGTTGCACGTGGACGTGATGAGTCTGGACAGGGTCTGCCTGTCAAGTAATTACATTATTCGATCACATTATGAATTTTTTTTTTAAAATGGACAATCGACGTTACCAGCACAGAATATAATCAAATCGGAACAACATCTGCGAAATGAAATCAGAAAAATAACCACAACACTCCTCAAATATAAACTCTTGTTTGTGTTGGTAGATACTATTTGCAAATTTTCCGCGGTTGTCATCGTTGTTTTCGGAGTGAAGGAGATCACGACTGTGGTAACAATTATAGGAGCACCAGTCGGAATTGTTGTTGAAACTAAGTCAATTGTAACCGGTGTGACTAGTGGCTCTGGTAACATAATCTCGTTTGGCTCCATTCGCGACTGCGTATCTATTCAGAAGTTCTCGCGACAGTACAAAGCAGTCTCAACACAGTTATTAAACTATGTTCAGTGGCAACTGTGTATAAAAAAGCTGAGTTTGTCACCATGCTGGCGGAAATGGAAAACCACCGGCAAATCCGAGCACAGATACGGACCGGTGGTGGGTTGGTAGTAGATTACAGGCAGTAAAGGTCGAATAATTTTCTTTTTAAACATAAAAGTATAGCCATATATATATTTAATTTGTATTGTGTGTTGAATTATTTTGTTCATGATCGTAGATTGTAAGGGCCTACTTGACTAGGGACATTTATTTTGTAAACAACATAATACATTGCTAATATTTTCTATCATGGTAGGTTATGCATAAAGATATAATTATTAATTGTAAACATGTTTACTTCAGTTTGTGTTGTAGATAAAGTCATGCGTGATGTATACTTAATAATTATTATTTTTTGGCTTTTCTTAATGATTGTGTTATATATATATATATATATATATATATATATATATATATATATATATATATATATATATATATATATATATACCTTATTTTGTATTTGACGTTGTCCAAAATCAAGTTCATGGTGTTCCTGACCAGTTATATTTATTTTGCAAAGAACGGAATACATAGCTAGATATTCCTTTATGATTGTGGATTAACTATTCAGATCATTGTTAATGGTAAACTTGTTTATAATCTTGATTCTGACCCTATAAACTTCTAAAAAGGACGTTTCCAATACATGACAGAGTATTTTCAGAAAATGATAATTGCGACCTATTTCAAGTGGATGGGAATATAAAGTTGTTTACTTCAGGATTACTCATCCCTATCTTAGCATCCGAAGTGGAGTCGGTCTTGTTGCTGTATTCAGTTTTTATTAGAGAGGATATATTTATTTAAATTATTCACTGGAACTACAAAGTTGTCTTTTATTGTCGGACTAAATCACTATTTTGCGATTACTGTGAATTCATCTAAGGACATGTTGGATTATATCATTGTAACACATCAAGATTGTTAACACATCGCCACGTTCCAGGATTCTGGAACATCAACACATTCAAAATTGGAATTAATTCGGATCACCACAGGAATTAATTTGGAGCTCTATACTTTTGGACTTGTGATAGAACTTTTATGACCATTTGGGATTTAATAAACAATACTGTGCGTTCTTTTTATATTTTCACTTTGTATCCTAGGGAAATAAAGTATTTGTTGAATTTTAAAAAAGTTGTTTGTTTTCGCTCATTTCTGTTACTTAAAGACCATAGAGTCGTAGCAATATAAATGCCAAGAAACAAGCAGACCTTCCGCCGCAAAATACCTGCAAGGTTCGATTTCTGCAAAGGAAGTACAACAACTGTATGGAATCAACTCAACCAGATTATATCAAATATCGAATACTCTAAAAGATTGTCCAGTATTAAAAACATCTGGTATCAACGAAAAAGAGCCACATCCCATAATTTATAGCATTGGGTCAACAAATCGAGGAAGAACTGATGGCATAAGGCGACTCACTGTTGATGTCGATGTGAAGGTGAATGCGTACAGGTCTGTGATTGTATTTGTCGTGTGACACAAATCAAAAACGTGTATACAAATAGTGTCATAATAGTCGTTTTGCTGATTACTGATCGAGGTCAAAGCTTTCTACCCCACATGACTATACTATTGCAAAGGTGCCTGTTGGAAACTTTCACAAGCAATGTGAGCACCAAGTCATGGCTGGTAGAAGGATGCTACCTAGATCAATCAGAAAAATGCAAACGTGCTATTATAACGCTACAGTAGGTGTTACTTGAACTTAATTCAGTTTTGAACACGACTTTCGCGGATCCTATGTTAACCGTGGAAACTGTCAATGATCATAACACAATAACCAGGCATGCCTTCTCATATTAGACATGACTATTCTACTTACTATTACAATATACTTTTGGTGTTTTAAATATAGCAATAATGTTCGCATTTTATTGACCTTAATTTGTTTTGAGCTTATGAATTTAGATTTACATTTTATCTTCAAATTCGACAAATTCATCTTTTCCTTGCTATTTTGTTCGAGTGGCGTTTATCAGTTGAACGTTCTTTTCAGCCATCTTATTCAGCAGAAAATCTTTTCACATTTTTCAGGGTTGGGCACTATACAGTGAATATCTCGGTGAAGAAATGGGTCTTTATAAGGACAATTACGAGATGTAAGTATATCATCTATGAGTACAGGTTATCTGTTCAATGATTTGTCTCCAATACGCGGATTTGATCATATCATCGATGCCTATGCATGTGTATTGAATGTACCATTCTGCATCCTCGACAAAATATTAATGCAGATGGATTTTCATTGTACGTACAAATTTGGTTAGTTAGATCATAGGACGCCAGAACTGTCTTAAGTGGCCCATTTTGAACACATACGGTGGGGCCCTGAGTGGCCTAGTGGTCTAAAGCGCTCACCGTTACGATTATTGCCATCTCATCTCTGTCTGCGTGGGTTCTAGTCTCGGGTTCGGCCAATGTGGGTATGTGAGAAAGCTTGCCAGTAGCTTTTCGTGGGTCGGTGGTTCTTTCCGGGGTTTTCCCGGGTTCTTCCTCCACCATTTATACTGGCCGCCATGTATAGCTTATCTTGTACTGAAAAATGGCGTTAAATCCTACAACAACAACAACAACAACACATACGGTGGAAACTCCATTTTATGTTGTTGTGAAACTTATACTGTTTTATTACAAACTTTGCATTCTTTATTGCATGTTATGCTTTCTTATATGATCTGCAGTATTTGTTTTATGTTGTATATATTTAATTATTCGCTGTGTATGTTTAATTATATGTTGCGTATAACTAATTATATTTTGTGCATATTTAATTGTAGGTTGAATATATTTAATTGAAGAGGTCTGAAAGCTAGATGTAGTAGTTATAGGGCGAGAACGATTTGAACACGGCTGATACAGCGCGAGCACGAGTTTAACATGGCTGATATTAAAATTTGGAGCAGTATTAAGTGCTATGACGTTAGAACTGTCAAGCTTCGCTGAAAACAGTTTTTAAATTAATTATAACCATTATTTTCTTTCTAGGGATCGATGATAGTCGAAACGTATTAAGTATAAACTATATAACTGTCCAATCGCAGTGTCACACAGGTTAGAATAATAAAATATAAAAGAAAGTTAAACAAGTATTTCACAGTTTCACATGGAACACAATTTGTTCTTTACGAACCCAGCATAAACCTCAAAGCAGTCCTTGGGCATTTATTTATAACATTTTATATTAGTTCATTAAGATGTCTATGCCTTGTCAAAGCCTCCGTGGAGCCAAACGTTTGTGCTAATGGACTGAATGAAGTGTAATTGGTCCGCGTAATCAGTCACAGACTTTCATAGGTCAGTTTAAGCAATCAAAACCTTTATGCCAGGTCCGTTGGTATACATGTATCATTCAGAAGATGAATGCAAGACTCACTGGTGCTGTGTTTTCCATTAAGATTGTAAAGAAACGATATTTTGTCGCTAGTTCCCACGCTTTCAAACTCTGGCATAAACCCTAATTTAGCATTGGGGCTAATTAATTTTTGAAGTGAAACGACACATGAAAATATTATTGAAGAGAAAATATACCACCGCTGTACAACTAGGATGTAAACATGCATTTTGTCACGGTAAGCCATGGTTGCAATCATTTTTAATTTCTTATTGACGTGAATGGCGGATATTTGAATTTTGAAAGAAATACAAGGTAGGTGAAAATTCAAAGAAAGAATTATCGTATAAAACTATACGTTGGTGAGTTGTTACAACGTACTTTTCCACATGAAGTATACGATACGTTAATTAGTACATTAAATATGATTATATGTGTAGTAAAATAAATATCTCTAAAGAATTGCTTGTGCTTTTTTTCGTTCCCTCCACCCCTCCCCCCGTTTTGTCGCTATGTGTCTAGGTGCATATACACTTAAATCGTTCAGGATTAAATTAGACTATGTGTTTCTAAAGGAATTTATTATTTTATTGCACTTCTTTTAGACTTATTGAGGAGGGCAGAAAGTTATGTGAAGATTTTATGGAGAGGTCAAGATTACATACCTTTCCGTTCATAAGTTTCTGTATTATATTACGATTTGCAGTTTTCACTATTGAATGACTTTATTATCTGTCTGTATGTCTGTCTGTCTCTATCTCTGTCTCTGTCTTCATTTCCGGTCCAATTACCTGGATTTAGCCAACATGAAAGACAAAACCAGGATGGTTCAATGCAAAACTGGGTAGATATGTAGACAGATACTGCCATACATGTGCGTGATAATAATAATAATAATAATAATAATAATAATAATAATACTATAGACTCAGTACAGCGCCTAATCCTTAGAAGCTCTAAGCGCATCACAATATTTGATAACACATAAAAACATATAAATGGCAAGATTACAAAAACAAACTTCATGCAACTACAAAAAAAATAACGGGGTCACAATAATTATGGAAGTAGGAAGTAAACATTATTAAGTATATGGAAGTATACAGTATCATTTCTTTAAGTCTGCATATTTACTTAATTGTTGATGAAGAAATATTATTTTCAACAAGAAAAAACAACAGCAGCAAATGGAAACTAAGTCCCTTGTTCATCTATTGATACGGCTCGGTAATATCGGTGAGAGCGCCTGTTACGGTTTTTAAGATCGGTTTATACCTTTCTAATCCCATCGTTACCCTCGTCATTAATAAGTATGCACATCATGTTTAAAAACAAATGTGCAGTTCATAACATCCTCATCATGTAATGCAGTTTAAATAGCATGTAAAGGTTTATTTTCTTACAGCTTGTAGAGTGATCATTCCTTTTGACAATAAACGTACATCCTATAATGAAAGAAGCACAACATATAAATAGAAATACACCGCATATAATTAGAAATACACGGGATATAATTAGAAATGCACAGGATATAATTAGAAATACACAACATATAATTAGAAATGAACGGGATATAATTAGAAATGTACGGGATATGATTAGAAAATCGCAAAATATAATTAGTAATGCATGGCTTATAATTTGAAATTAACATGTAATACAAATGTTCGGCATATAGTGAAAATGTACATCATGTCATACGAAGTGCACACGATATTTTAAAACATACACAACCTACCATAATAAATGCACATCACATGTAAATCATATTGCGTTACACGCAAAGGGTCTCAACCGAGGAAATGGAAGAACACCTGAGTGTTTGGTTTGAGGTCGATGTTTTCCTTATATCTAATATTCTAAGACAACAATCGTTGTTAATTGAAGGTTCTTAAATGCGCAAATACATTAATAGTTTTTTTTTCTGATCATTTAATAACCACACACTAACAAAACCTTAAATTCACGCTTGCATGGTTTTTACTGTTTCACATTTTAGGACCCGTTGGTAAGGCTTGCA
This sequence comes from Megalonaias nervosa, assembly GCA_016617855.1. Lineage (NCBI taxonomy): Eukaryota > Metazoa > Mollusca > Bivalvia > Unionida > Unionidae > Megalonaias > Megalonaias nervosa. The sequence continues at coordinate 50,654 of JAECUM010039661.1, read as the reverse complement.
AGCCATAGATTGGTATTTCACGTCATGCACCACAATATACAACCCCAACACATAATATAAAGAATTATTCTTATCTCAAATTACTCAGATATGTACACGTGAAACATACTATGAATTCCTTTCTTTCAGAAATTAGGGAGGGTCCATTATTCGATACTAATCCATGCTACCATAAAGTCTCATGAATACTCAACATGATCATGTCAGGTCCTCATTATCAAACAAAACACCATTACAATCTAGCAAAGCTATAAATGAAGACGTAGATGCAAATGTAACAAAACTAGGCTTGTTAGAATGTTAAGGGATGCATTTTATATAACAGGAACGGACAGCATATTGTTCCTATTCTGTAGCAGAAAGAAGAAAAACCAACAAGTTTTGTAGAACTTAACAAATAATTTATTTCTCTAAACTAAAGAATGAAAATTTAAGAGGAACTTACATTATTGTGAATTAAATCTAAAATAATCCTAAGAGTTCTACAACAAAATTCAAAATAATATAGTGTTTAGAATGAATTCCACATCTTGAATATGTTGATATACCAGTTACCTGGAATGTCTGAAGTGCCAGCAGTCCTGATGTAACACATTGACGTTGGTCAAAATGTCTTTAATAATCCCCAAATATTGTCTAGTCAAAACAGTCATATGAGCACTTTGTAATTCCAATAAATAATTTAAAATAATTATTCCTCTCAAATTAAATCTTAATACAACAATAAATACTTCTGAGACTGAAAAGAAAATAAGAACAGTAACATGAATAATAGAATGGGTAATTGTTCACTTCTTCCTCCTTATGTAAATTCCTACGACTCTATATCGCAATACATTCCTACTTGGTCTGTGTCGGAATACCTCTCAACCTGCCGTATGTCGCAGTACTTAATTATACCGATGAAATTACCCCAAACTGTGAATAGGATCCTTATCAAAAATGAGTTGAGAACTAAAATCCAGGTAAACAACATATTTATAGCATCATTATGTTAAAATATCGTATACAATCATGGACAAAAATTCTCTATGTAATTTCTTGTTTACACATTACAATTTTACAATCATGGACAAAAATTAAACGCACAATGTAGATGTACATAACACTATGTTAAGGTAAGTACCGCATCTAACAAAAAATCTACAGCATACGACGGACTTCCCATCGTATGTTTTCAACGTGGACAAACGATGTGAGCTTATGTTTTCGATATTAGATCCCGATCATTTAACCCGTGTTTGTTGTTTCTTATACAGAAAAATAAAACATCTTTAACATCACATGATCGCAAACTCCTACGCTTTTGATATATTTTTGGGGATAGCGTAGCAAACCTACAGTTTCATTTATGACAGCTTTTTATTTGACATAACATATTTTAGGGCGACAAATTTGTTTGTTCAAGTCACTGTGACCGTGACCGTGATACCCATAAATTATTAGTTGTACTTCTGTATCTTTCCTTTCGTGCGAGAGTATGTTTAATTTTTTAAACAAATTATATTAGGTAAAAATCTACATATTATTATCATTTTTTTTAAAACTGACTCCTTTCCATTATACCAGAAACCCCCAAGGGCGGATAAACATACTACTTTCTGGCTCCTTGTCACTTAGAAAGGATGATACCAAATATTATTATATCGATCGTTTAGGGCAAGACGTGACAGACAGGAATATGGGCATACGTACAGAAGAAAATATAGATGCTGTCTCATAATATGCAACTAATACTTTAGTAATCGTTAGAATAGAAGAGAAATCAAGTCTTCGATTTTATGACATGAATGTTTTGACGTATCAAATAATAACTAAATGTAATTAAATAATTGATATAACTAGATATAAAAAATCGTATTAAAAGTATTATATATCTGTGTCTATTACTTACCTTAGCTTATTTTCTTACCCTATTACAATTTTAAGTCGTCCATCACATTTAAATTCATTTTAATTATTTCATTTTTCCGAAACTTTAAATGCTAATTAAGAATTATTTTCAACCAGCATCCGTCAATCACAGGGAGAATATTGTTTGCTCCGTATAACAATAATGCAGACTATATTGCAATACAATAATGAGACATACATCTTTGAAGTTTATTTCTATTGAATATTACAGGATGGGCCGCTACAGTTACGAAATCCTCCGAGCTGTCCGATTGGTTGTGGATACAGGAATTCATTACTACGGGTGAGTATTTGGAAATCCCCTCATTTATGTTCTCCTAAAAGGAGTAGTGTTGAATAAATTAAAAGTTTGCAGGATATCCTCTCACTGATGTCCTCTTTAAAGAAGCAGTGTTGAATAAATGGAAACATTTCACGATCCCATTTTCTTGATGTCCTCCCATAAAGGAGCCGAGTTGAAGAAATCCAAAGTTTGCAGGAACAGTAAAGAGACATTCCTGATGAAATGCACATCGTGTACATTAACGCTCGAAGTTATGAGTGTTTATATGCACAAGGGGTACATATGGAAACAAACATATAATTCTAATGAAAACGAATTTGAATTTAACGTATTCCGCATTTGACAAAATACCAATGCAAGTCTGCCTGTAAATGCTACGTAAGAAAATTATTCGTACCTTGAACTCACTTGTTTTGTGGAACAATTTGCCAGTACATTATCGTTTGCTATTAGCAGTTTTTAATGTACCAGTTATCGTTGAGAATTCTTAGAGGCAGCACTAAATATTTGTTATATGATTAAATATATTTGGTGCTCAAATTTTAGATTATCTTGTGCAATTACAGCTGTCTGACAGTTATTCATATTAGATATCATAAAATGTCAAGTCCGATGTCAGATGACGGTAGACCCTTTAAATGTTGGTATCATTGACATGCTTCCAAGAAGAGTATTTGGCGAGTGTGTCACACTGAAAGTGAAGTAATGCTTTGATAAGGAAAGATATACTAATATATCGGCATATATACTAGACTAAGAATACATACATCCTGAATGGAATTTTATTGCAGAAATCATTCATAGGGAAGACATCGTAAGGAAATGAACGATGGAGATCGAACCTAAAAGTTGCAACCCGAACCATCAGACCTGAACCGTCGACCTATTATGGAAATTTCCAAGAGATGTCGTGAATAAATGCCACTTGAAAAAATTATATATATCTGCATTTTCATGTTGAGTAGTAAGGTTTTTATCTGCAAACTAAATATAATTTAAAAAAAAAAAAAAAAACTGAATAAATTTTTAGTAATAATAATCGATCTTTAATCACCGTATGGGGATCTGAAAGTTACAACCACACATGCTGAACCCGAAACTGGTTGCGTATATGTATTATAGTTATTAATTATACATTCTTTTTACCTGATTGTTAATATACACTAAATCACCTTTAATCTAATTTTGCATATTTTTGCCTCCATTACAATTCTCAAAAACATAATTTCAAATTAAATGCTAATTTCGGATAGAGAGAATGATTCATATTGCTGAATAATAACTTAGTGAAGAAACATGTCAGCCGTAGTAGTTCATTTGGTAGAATGTCACACTCTAAATCCAAGGGACGGCTGCCTCGGTGTGTCCTTGGGAAAGACCCTTTACTCATATTTCCTATGCATGTTATAACCAATAATGTAATAAAGTGATGTTAACGTTATAACCAACCAATCAATGACCATATCACATGACTGATTTATTAAATCAAATTTGTGACAATAAACGGCTAAATTTATTGATTTTAAAAAAGCAAAACATTCGTCTTTCATCAGACAGACAGATAAACATAGAGAGATGTAATTGTGGAAAGTTTCGCTTTTGTCATATTGGCTCGACAAGAGTTATCCCCTCTTTACAACAAACCTGGATGCTAATTTAAGGTTTCTAAGGGCAATCAGGTTTTAGATCGGCAGATACCTGTAGACCCTGTGCGGTGATTAAATGTCAGTTTGTAAACAAATAGTTTGGAATTAAGTTTGGTATACAGATAAAGAAAATAAAAGTTTTGGAATTACATTTGTTCTGCAGATAATGACCTGTTTGCCGAATAACTAGATGCAGAAATATTAAAAATTAATCTATCGTTTACCTACTATACGGCTCATTAATTTTCGTGAGAGTTCGACGACTCGGGTTCGTGGGCTTGTATTGAGACTTTTGCATTCAATTTGATGATGTACCATCTGACGAAAAAGTCTTACTGAAACGATGCATGTCTGAATTCTTCAGTACCTAGATACTTACTAATTAGGAACGTATATTAATGATACAATGAACTGAATATGGTGATAAATATTACAGGTGGTCACGTGATAAAGCTATTGAATACATGACCAACTATACAGGCATGGGACCCGGGAGTGCAGCCAATGAATTGATCGTTACATTACATGGCCTGGACAAGCCTGCGCTTACAAGCTCGGAGAAATTAAGATAAAAGATCTTAGGAAGACGGCAGAACTGCAGTTGGGTATGTGTCTTCTTTGTTGCATTCTCGTCTATGATTACTATTTTGATTCCAGCAGTACGATAGTCGTTTGCTTGCCTTTCATTTCGTACACTGAGCATTGTGGTTTATTTTTATAGTTCACACAATTCAACTAAGTATGGATGGATAAATACATGTAGTGAGCGGATTGCCACTGGCCCGGCCCTAGGGCAAGGCGAACGAGGCAACCGCCTTGGGCCCCTCGCTTTCAGGGGCCCCGCGTTGCTGACGGAAATCGACTCCGCAATGCATTTTTTTCGCTTGGGGCCTTGCTCATCGCTTGCTGCCTTGGGCCCCGCACATCCTAGGGCCGTTGCTGGACATCACTTTAAACTACCACACTGCAGACATCATAGAGATGTCACTGAAAAATGGTTAAAGCTACGTTACAATCCAAATCACACACACACACACACACACACACACACACACACACACACACACACACACACACACACACACACACATCCAACCCCCACCCCCATTTTGACCAAACAAATCTTCCTGATTGTACAGTATGTGCTCGACTTTGAGAAGGACATTTACTTACATTTTAGGTTCCAAGTTCGACATCAGGGAATTTCATTCCGTGATTCTAGAGAATGGCGGAATGCCTATGAGTGTGTTCGAAACGCTAGTTACTAGCTGGATACAGGAAAAGAAAATCTCTGCAACAGCAGGAGGTGACATAACGTATCGCTCACTTATAGCACTATACATTTGTATTTTTATTTCATTCTGAAAATTATTCTTTTTATCAGATATATAAGTTTTCACAGCAGAAACTTTCTTGAATATTCAAATGTATTTGCCGAATTTTTATATTGATTATTTTTGCACTTGCAATTTGTGTATGCTCTTTTATTATCTTACTTGCCTAATGCTACATTTCCAAAGTTCTGTCAAATCTTGCTTTCAAAATATATTTTCATGTGAAAAATCTATCCAGTTTTGTTGTTGATAAATATAGTTTTCCATGTAAAATACATATTCCAATTTTGTTTATCATAATATTTTATTATCATTCTCATTAGTTAACTTGAAAAGATTATTCATTTCAATTGATGCAAAGAATAAACAAAGTGAATTATATAATATCGGATTTGGAAACAAGTGCCTGTGGTATTTATATAAATCAATCTCTTTGTTTAGTTATTGATGAAATAATCATGTTATATGTTTCAAATTGCACATATATATATATATATATATATATATATATATATATATATATATATATATATATATATATATATATATAATCGAATGGAAATCCGTGAAATAAAAATGCATACGCATCAACTTGTGCTTTTCTTGTGAATACCCCATGCACTATCACTTCCATGAGTGGAGCATTTTATAAGGTAGATAACTCTTGTAACACAAATCCTCATTTCAGAGCATAAGGTAGATAACTCGTGTAACGTAAATTCTCTTTTTCTAATTTTATTTCCGTAGAATTAATGACTATATGTTTACTCCTCACATCGAGATACATCTATTTTCCAATCCTTGGGGGCGGGTACTATAAATGATTTTTCGATCTTCAGATCGAGCTTCATGTAAATCCGTGGCCCCATGTGGATGAGTGGTCTGTGGCTCGGACTGCCATCTCACTATCCTTGTAGGTTGGAGTCTCGTGATTGGTTAATGTGGGTACGGGAGAAAGCTTGCCAGTAGCTTCTCGTGGTTCGGTGGTTCTTACCGAGCTTTTCCGGGTTCTTCCTCTAGCAGTAATACTAGCCGCCATATATAGCCCATCGTTTGCTGCAGGAAAAGGTGTTCAAACCATAACAACATGTGTATTCCACTAATTTGGGGCGGGTACTGTAACCGACTTCCCATTCTTACATCGAGAAACATATACAATCCATTACGTTGAGATTGGTACAGTAACTGAGTTTCCATCCTCACAGTGAGATACATGTATACTTCATTACTTGGCGACAGGTGCTATAACTTTATTCGAACGTCACATCGAGATACGTATGTATTCCATTACTTGGGGACGAGTCACTCATATTCGTTGACTTGGGCGATGGTATCATAAGTGACTGTTGACTCTCACATCGAGATAAACGTATATTCCATTCCTTGGGAAAGGGTACTGTAACAGATTTTAGAGGACTGTTTAAAATGTACCCAAGAAGGGATGCCAAGATATATTCAAACAAAATCCACAAATCTTGGTGTATGCTAATTAAGATAAAATTGTGGTCTCACTCATTTTCATTGGAGTTATTTTTCCAATGTGGTTCCCACCCCCAACCCAGCCCCACAAAGTTGCAAGTCAATATTAGTCAAAGGTTTTTCTCAAAACTTGTATTGAATGAGCAATTCTCTCTCTCTCTCTCTCTCTCTCTCTCTCTCTCTCTCTCTCTCTCTCTCTCTCTATATATATATATATATATATATATATACCCAAAGAAACAAAACAGCAGCACCCACCCACGCACCTCGCAGGCCAATGACGTAGTATGTAAACAAACAAGGGGCATATTTTCTCACTTGATAGGCATTTTTACTTCAACACCGCATACGCTGTTGGTGGTTATGGATAAATTTGACAATTGCATCGTGCTGCAAATGCAAAACACAAAAGTGTACGCACCAGTACGTACGACGATTGTTGACAAAACAATCTGCATAAATCGATTGGACGGAAATTTTTAAATAGTCTGACAGTGGTTGCAGGTATTGATAATCAATGGCAAGCAGATCCAGCTGCTGGTTTACCCCTGGCTTCATATAATCTAGGCTACAAGTATTTGTTTTGTGAGATTGATGTGTTTTCAATGTACGTCGGGTAATTGAAAGTTCACAATGATAAGTGACAACATTTTGTTTCTTTGAACTTTTTAATAAATGTAATGCCGATCGATAGACAAAATAACGTTCTATAACATGATCTGCAGCTCCATGTACAGCACGCCCGACACCTGCCGATATATTCGTATAACGCAACATAGGTCAATGGCAATGACGTGAAACGTACGAGAAGGAGACAAATTCTGCTAGTGTGTAAGGAGCATGCTGTAATACCCCGGCGCTCTTAGGGTACTTTCCAACCAATATCAAGGGCAAATTGGATAAAGTTTGAGGATGCAATCCTCTCATATCCTACATTTTTGAGGTGGTTAATCGTTTTAAAGATGGTCGCTGATCCATGGAAGATGACCCACGTCCTCGAAGACCGTTGTCTGCAATTTGTAAGCAAAGACTATTTGAAGTGAAGGAGGCAATTGACGATTATGCTCGATACACATCTGAAGATACTTATATTGTCACGGGCATTAATGTTTCAGCTGTATTTATTAAATTGCAGAATCGTTTGCATTTCTGAAAGGTTTGTACAAGCTGGGTTCCAAGTTTATTGACGGCTGATCAAAAACAAAACCTCGTGTTGAAATCATCAGTTAGCTACTCGCCAAATATGAAAAGAGTGACCATACACGTTTGAATGAAATTAATACTGGTGATGAGATATGGCTTTACGTTTTCAACCTAAAAATAATAACGTTTAGATCGTAGAAAACAAGCAGAGACCAAAACTCGCTCTACATAGTATTGTGGATGGAAGTGCAGTTTTCCTGTGTATGACCAACGTACCAAAAAGTGAAAACAAAATGGCAGTTAAAAACTGGAAGCGCGTGTAGAGGTGTATGGATAGTGCTTTGAGAAGAAGCACTGATATGCTTTTCTATAACAAAGAACTTTGTTGTACTAAGCACTATATATTCAAACTTCTTTAAACCCTCTCGCATTTTCTTGGGATGTAAAAGAGACAAAAACGGATCGAGTTAACGCGAGCTCTGAAAGCCTTGTTGTTATAAAGTGATTGACACCCTGTACGATGGCAAATTGACAATGGCAATGAATTTCTCAGTCGATAGTTTTAACACAAAATGACCAAATCACACACACACACACACACACACACACACACACTCTCTCTCTCTCTCTCTCTCTCTCTCTCTCTCTCAATGACCAAATCACACACACATACTCTCCCTCTGTCTCTGTCTCTGTCTGTCTCTGTCTCTCTCTTGACTTCAAATCCTGAAACCAAAGCTAGTTTCGTCGAATGTTTGCAAAGAACTTTCTCGGAATATTTTTTATCGACGTGCTACCATGTCCTGTGAAAGAATACAATCAACAGTACCATCGCAGTGCATGACGGGCACCAAAACAAGTTAGGACCCAAAACAAAGTCGAGCATTCAATCGATTATTTGGGATTCCTGAGAATCAGACACATTAATCAAGTAAATCAAATCAACAGTCATCATCTTTATTATAGTCTTATCTGGAAATCGGGAAATTAAATTCTCATTGGACATCCCAACGTACCTTCGACAAAGGATTGTTATCAAAATGGTCAGAAAATTGTTTCTTGTCATGGGATAAGTCCACGAACGTCTCCCATCCGTATAAAAATTGGATTGTATGAGCGGAGAGACTTTACAAGGAACGGTTTGCTTCCCTGAGGAAGAACGAGCCAACAAGAAAGACGACGACATGTGTGATATCAAGGGAATCCTAGACCAAAGAACAGGTAAAGAAGAATCAACGAGACATCATGTTACCCTCACAGTATCATTACCACAAAAGGCATAAACGTAGCAGACGCAAGAACAACAATAACAACAACAGTGCAGGGAGTGCGGAGAACATGCCTAGAACAATAAAACCGTCATGTTTTCTTAGATCGCCGTTGTTCATTGTGTAAGTGGAACTGCTATTGGAAACTTAAGTTTTTAAGAAGGCGATAAACAACCGTGGACCAGTTTACTTAGCAGTTTTATTGGCAGTCTTCTTTCTAATCGATCGTTGAAATATAGCAATGGTACCATTAGGAGTAGCAGCAACGGTAGTTCAAGCAATAACAGCACCACAGTTAAAGTAACAGCAACACATTATAACTTTTGGAAAGTAGTCTTTTGAAACATACAAATTATCGAAACACGAATAATTGCATTTGACCTACGCAGCGATAGTTATATTGATGTATCCCCACCACCAAACTGTATTGATGTACATCGAAGTTACATAAATCCTTGAAAGAAGAGACGGAAGCCTTTTGGTAAGTAGCATTGGTAAACATCGTTCATCCAAACAAGTTTTAAAATCACAGGGAATTAAACGAACTTCATCATAGAATTCCTCGAAAAACAAGTGCAAGAGGAGTTAAGCAAATATTTCCCATATTTTAGGAATAGTAAGAAACCTGGACACTTTCGCTACTAAATCAAAAGCAAAGATGATGCCTCAAGCGTAATTGATTTTTTTTTATATACGGAACCCGGTTTCGTTGACATGCCACCCACAACGATTGCGATGCAAGAATCCCATTGAGGATGATACCATCTAGTGGCGTCCATTAGTGCAACGGGAGTTCGATACCAAGGGACAAACAAAGACTACATCAACCCCAATAACAGTTACCTGTACCTCAAAGTGAAAGTGGTCAAAAGCGACAATACGAATCCAAACCATGCTGCCGGAGTAGCCATTTCATGAAGTTTTGTACATTGACATGGATTTGTACCTTAACAACAAATTAGGGAAACGTAGCAATAACACTTATCCTCATCGGGCCTCTGTAGACAATCTACTCACTTACAAAACAGAAGCCAAGACCACACACCGAAATGCTTGTTTAGTATGGAAACCCGACGCTTTCAGTAAGTTCAACGACACAGCCTTGATTGTTGATGACAACGCAGACCGCAACCAAGTACAGAACGACCGACAAAGCAAAATCAAACAAGATCGCAGTTTGGAAATAATAGATCGTTAGCACTTGGATATAAGGATGCAAGACAAGTATTTTTTGAACGGAGTGGATATGTTTCTCAGTGTAAATCAATGAAGAACCATCTTCCATATGATACCTAACGCTAATGATTTTAAGACCATCATCGAAGAAGCCAGATTGTATGTTCGACGTGTAAAAGTCTTGCCTCGAGTGGGAAGCGAAATTAGCCAGACTCGGACAAGAAATATTGGCTAGTGTCCAGTACGACGAGTGGAAATTCAAACCTTCACCATTGGTACTGGCCTCAAGTCCAAGATCGATGAGTATCTGTTCTCGATTCAGTTACCTAACATATTTTAACTGGCATCATCTGCAATGCAGTCCTCAACGCAGGTATAGGATTAAACCCCTTTCGAGTTTCCTCACTACGATGCCACCAAAAGAAAAGTCACCCGGGGCTTTCCGTCCGGGGTGACTTCTCTTTTGGTGGCAACGTAGTGAGGGAACTCGAAAGGGGTTTACTCCTAAGTAAGATTTGAAGTAATTTTTGTGGATAAAGTTAGGCTCAGATGGTCTGGTAGACAAAGTCTTTCCGACTTTGTCTACCAGACCATCTGAGCCTGACTTTATCCACAAAAATTACTTCAAATCTTACTTCACCCTGTTCGAACACAAGATAAATAGGTGACAACAGCGCACACGGTATTTCCTACGACCACAATGTTGAAGATAACTGCTTGTGGCATTTGATTCCACATGAGGCCAAGGCTCTGACGAGGGACATGTCCATCCTTTAACATCGTGACAACTGCTTTTAGAAATTCAGCTTGCTCCAACACTCGACACCATGCTGAAAGTGCTGTTGTGTGCAGAATTTGACAATATCAATTAAATCAACAGCCTGAGAGAAGTTATATTGGTTAATAAAATCCAACGCATTGAAATTGACGATCAAGAACAGCAGCCGCAGGAGCAGCAGCAATAAAATTAAAGTATGGGCGAAGTCAAAGAAGGAATAGGAGAAGAAACAATATGGGCATGAGAGTCAGAACGTAAAACGTTGGCTACATGCTTTGCTAAACACTTTGCCAAGAGTAGCATGCTATTGACGGTAAAACAATGTTGTGAAATTCAAGTCGGTCATCTTGTCATGTACATCACGACAAATGATCAGTAAAAAAAAAGATAAGTATTATTATCTGGACGGAGTTGGGACTCTTATCGAAGTAAACATAAAACCTTGAACAAATAGTATAAACATTTGTTTCAACATTACAAACCACCGTTGACTCACAACAAGACGCAACGCAATGAAGCCCTCCTGTATCAGGGCACGAAACACTCATTCGTCTCTTCCTAGCACATGAAGTTTAAATCAAAGAAACATTTTAAATCATTGTTTATCACTACTTGTGATTTCTAGTCTAAATATCAATATCTGGGAATTTACTTATCTACCCATAAACAATTTGTACATGGCCCCATGTAATCCATTGGTCTGAGGTAAGATATACCCACATCGACACCCAAAGACGTTCTAGTCTATGCCAATGCAGACGAGAGTGTTTTAACAGGAAAAAAACCCACCAGGACACTCAGTTCTCAAAATGTTTATTCCGAGAACAAGGACCAGAAACCTGTCACAACCGGGAGAAAGCCAGATTCATTAAGCAGAGAGCACATTCCAACTCGGTAGCCACGTGATACTAACTGCAACATAGAAATGCAAATGGCGAGTATCAGTTCAAATTTCATCAACGACATAGTTTCTTCTCGTCTGCCATCGGATCAAAAACAACACATATTATACTCGTAATTTCCTGGAAAATAGGTCATCTACCTATGGATTTAATATAAGTATGGTTGGATGTAAGGTCGTTCAAGTTTGCTAGGTCAGCTAGTAAGCAATTTACTCTGACCACACACCCAAATAAAAATGTCAAAATAACTCAGATGTGGTGGGAAGAGTTAGAGAAACCTCGGACTAGGCAGCTATCTACTGGCCGAACGAAGACATGCTGCCATAATTGTATAAGAATGGATTAACATACTGTATCACAGACTTTATGAGAAGAAAAGATATTTCGACTCATTTCAGTAACGTGAGATTGAACAGATTCGATGGTTTATGGACAATAGTTTGTATTCTTTTTATAAATGAAGGACTAGTTCTTTTAGCATACTTACTAACTTGATTTGGACACCGTTTCCGTAAAAATGTGAAAAAGTAGAAATTAGTTATCTTTATTGATTTTAGCCTAAATGTAGTTTACATCGATGACAAGTTCAGATCTTAATAGACTGGTCTTGTTGGAAATGTATATGTGCATTTGTCTATCTTTCCATGATTCTCAATTCCAACGATAAATTCAAACAAGAACAATAACAGAATTTTCAGTTCCCATAGAAAGCTATAGTCACATCCGTCATGTTGACATTCTAGAATTTATTAGCGACATCTCAGCAATAATTGTGGCATGCTATGAAAAAAAAAATCTTTCAGCATAACATGTGTTTTTTATGTTGGCAAAGTGTGATGTATATTTGAAAATAGCTCATCTTAGCATGCAGCTGGATGGCAGGAGGTGGGTATCAAATCAGAATTTGTTACACATAAATACTATTCTTTGATAATGCATAATGAAATTTACTCGTGAATACTGTTCTTTGATAATGCATAATGACAATTACTCATGAATAAATGTTCTTTGATGATAATGTATAATGATAATTACTGATGACTACTGTTATTTGATGATAGTGTATAATGATAATTACTCATGAATACTGTTATTTGAGGATAATGCATAATGACAATTACTCATGAATAATGTTCTTTGATGATAATGTATAATGATAATTACTAATGAATACTGTTATTTGATGATACCGCATAATGACGATTACTCATGAATAATGTTCTTTGATAATGCTTCATAAAGAATTTCTACATGCTTGCAATTTAAATAGTTCAGCTCTGCCATGAAGTTTAAACCATGTAATGATAGCTTTTGTCCTTAAGGCTCCACTCCACCGCTGACAGCAAGGAAAGCACAGAACAAATGTACCAAAATTCTCACAGTGCAAAGAGAGTTAATATAGTTACATGTCTTTCGTCTTCTTGGAATGAGAGTTATGTTTCATCATAATTTTAATTCACAATTTACCTCTGAAGTTATTAGAGCTATGCACAGATCGCAATCTACTACAAGATGCACACCAGAAGTAAGACCTCCTTGTGTGTTCTCAAGCCAGGATCAGCCCGTATCATTTAGAAACGAAAGGAAAGACAATTGTAGGTTCTTGCAACTTTTTCTAGGATATAGATATTGCTATTTCATAATTACCAGTATTACAAATCTGGGTAATAATTAATCTTTAAACTTGACACCCAATGCAAAAATGCTAAATTTAGGAGTGGAACCGAAACCCTTTGTTCTTGAGATTTTGCTCCTGTCACATATAAAACGATTGAACTAGGAATATAAAGTTAGGTATGCATGTTTACTGTCGAATGTAATATTTATTCTAAAATATTGCTTGTGTGCAACCCTATTTCCTTGGATTATTTTTAACCAACTTATATACTGTTAATCACTTAATTTATCGTTTATTATGAATTTACCCTTTACACACACCATTCACAGCAAACGTTGATCGGCACTGATATATTATCCCCACCATCTCATGCTTGCCTTTCTGTACTTTTATCCCTCGTTGGTAATAACCTTGTGATACATAAATGTTTATTATATAACCTTTCCTGTGGCGTTATATAGTATTACAGTGCTGGTACGCCGTAAAATACAGAATCAACCAACCGACCATGTTACACCCAATAGGAAAACAAGTCCCTTAACACTGTATAATTGCTTCTACAATTATGAATGAAATAATGTGTCTATAAAGCCGTATGACTGACAACTTTGGAACGTAGCTAAATAACATTCAAAATACAAGCTTTTGATTTACAAGCATTGATTTTGAAAGCTATTAAATACATTGAAATGGTTGTTCTGAACAGGAATAATAAGTTTGTGCCGAGTGGTACACATTTTGAGCCATTCTGGATAAATTAGCTAATATACGAATTAAGCTGTAAATTTCAACTCTAAAAATGCTAAGCCGAATTTAGCATTTGATAAGTGTTAAATTACTAACTCATTACAAGACTAGTAACAGTTCTCAAAATGTACTCATATATAGAATTTACTAGACCATTAAGGCTTAAACGTATTATTTCACAAAATGAAAATCAGTAGACCAGTCTGAATTTAATAAAATAAAAAACTACTACTCCATGCAGACTTTGGGTTTCTCAAACCCAAATACACTCTAGTCTATTTCAGGAATAAGCCTAATGTTCGAAATACAAGGAATACAAGCGTAAAGGGGGATAATTTTCTTAATGTATTGGTTATTCTTTTACGAGTTACTTTCGTCATAAAACTTTATGGCCTCAGTATAAAATTGCATACACCGCGAATATAAAATGCAGTATAAATACTTTCTATGTAAATCTCAATTATGTGTAAATATAAGATATAGGACAAAGGTGGTACTTGCGGCAAGTGGTCAGAGGTGAAAATGATATGGTGGTGACTGTACCACAACATACAATGAGACCCAGAATTCAAGATGTATTATAACGTTTTTCAACCAGTAAAAATACTTGACGTAGATTGTAGGGTGAAATCACAACATGATTTTCAGTTTGCATAGTTCCATGATGAAACAACTGAAGTGTGTCAAAATGTCTTTCGTGGTTAGAAAATATCTCTAGACATTAAATTCTCGAAGAAAGGTCCATGCCAAAACTCTGTTAAGAGTGGATGTTAGGGACTTATAATTTAATCCACCTTCAGTCCCTATAATTTCCCTTTCGTATACCTATTCCTCAATTTCTCGAAATCGTCTAGATTAATATTTTATTAACTTTGTCTACTGTTTGAACATTTCTTTTATTAGGAACTCATAAGTAGGGCTTGAAAAAAAATATTCGCTAAGTAAGGTTTGCCTGCAAGTTTGTCCAAAGTATGTAACGATTTAATAATGCCGGTATCCACAAAACCCTCTTATTTCTCCGAAATACTTCATCAATACTTCTTTTGGGAGTCAAATATATTCCTACGTACAAACTATCGAAGACCGATCCTCGACCAAGTCATTTTCGGGGGTGAACTGTAGCGTCCATATTTAGACTGCAGAGGAAATCTCCTTGTTGGCATTTTATGTCTACCATATATTGATCTCCCTATTTCTAGAATCGCCTCCACGAAGTTTCCTTAAATATTTCCTACTATTGGAACAAGTCCCTAACTTGAAACTATCCAAGAGGCGCTTAAATCAAAATCCTCAAAGTAAGGAAGTAGTGAGTTCAAATTATGAATAGAATCGATGCACACTGTACTTTTTTTCATATCCGGTATCCATGAATTCCCCCTTGTATGTCAAAGAACAAAATCATTTTAGTCGTCAACTGTTGGGGCTATGTTTGGGTTGAAGAGGGAATTCCCTCGTGTGCTTTCTGATTTCTCTAGACTAATATCGTCAAAACTTCTTGTTGGGGTCGAAAATATTGCTTGAGTACAATTTTAACGACGGGTCCATGAACAATTCCTTTAAGGAGAGAATCTTAGTTTTATTTTGATATTGCACAATTTTTTGGAAATTATTCTATTCCGGCATATACCTTTATTCCGGAATTTATTCCGGGTAAATGGACTAACTGATTGCATCTCATTTTAGTTGAAATTTGAAATCCCTAATAAAACAAGAAACCCTTCAAACCCTAAATTTGATATTTCAGTCGTGTGAGGTTCCACTATATTCTTCGTCTTCCTCTTCTTCTTATTCCTTTCAATCACAGCTTTTTAAAGGCATTTCTGACAGATTCTCTCCGCATCGGATAGGACACGATTTCTATTGTTGATCTGGCTTTACTGAAAGTATTATGATTAAGAAAGTCGAACATTCTCTAGATTCTCGTGCTGTCTTGTAGCTTGCAGGATATTATTTCTAATGCTCTTGCCTCAGTTGATGCGATCAGTGTGTTTTGCAGATCATTCAATGTTTTCTGACCATGCCAATGTACTTTATTATTTTTTCTTGTCGTTTGCGTGGGATGTGAGAGTCCGTTTGTACTGTTATGTATATAATCCAAGTCAAGTTCCTTCGTCAAACACTATTATATCTGGCCATCTGTGTTGCATCCTGTTGTTGGCCTTGATGTTGAAATCTCACACAATTTCGGCATTGCTATTCTCTGCCACATTCTATGCCTCGAGATCATATCCTTTGTTTGGGCATTCAAGCCAATAATCTGATACCGATCTGTAAATGGCCATAGTTAGTTTTTTGTCGTGCCATTTTTGTACTCACATTGGGCTAGCTTGCTGCACTCGTTGATCAAGTGACTATCTTCTCGTTATTACAGCACATTGTGTACAATGATTAAAAGCCTAGAATTTGTCAACTACCTTTCACGTTGGTGACCATAAGCACCTATTAATTCGCTGCTATCATCAATGATTCTGTTTCGTTCCTTTGTTCTTTCAGCTGGATGTTTATCCATGTCTCATCAATGATTTATTATGTTTCCAGAACATTCTGTCCATGTATTTGCCTATTCTCTCCAGCCAGACAATTTCACACTGCTTGTTTTCTTTGACACCGACAATTCACACTACTTGTTTTTATTTTGTTGTTTTTGTTTTTTTTTCCACCGACTGTTCGCACTACTTGTCGTTGGCACCGACTATTCACACTACCCGATTTGTTTCACACTGACAACTCACACTACTTGTTTTCTTTGGCACCGACAATTCACACTACTTGTTTCTTCTTTGGGAATACTATTTGCTTCTGAATAATATTTATATATCTGTGTGAATAAACATTAAATAGTCTTGCATTTGTTGCAACATCTTACATACCGCGAAGTACGAGGTTAAAATAAATATATTTTAATTTAAAATCTCCGTTGGCCATTATTTGAAAATAATCCTTGATTGCCATGAATATTAAATCAGAAGTCTTTGTAAACTGGTAGATTCAACTGCTCTCAGATAATAATAATAATAATAATAATAATAATAATAATAATAATGATAACAATAATAATAATAATAGTAAATGTTTGTTTGTGTACCTTTCTGACAATCTTGTTGAGAATTAATCGACATATTCCAGATTCTGAAAATAATTCAATTATTCAATGAGCGGAATCATTCTTAATTGTTTGAGGGTTCCAGTATATTCTGGACACACCGCTGATAGTTGAGCTCAAATGATCAAAGAGATTTTCACTTGTGTGAACTTTTTATGAAGCTGGACCGTTTCATCTGCTCATCATTTCATATGTATCTATCTATACAATATATGAAGTCATGCAGGTTAGATAGTTATAATTCATTCAAAGCAGAAAATTCAAAGCAGAAAATTCATCGGTGCAGCAAGTTCCAGTAATCTTCACCTAGCTGTCATGCACCAGTACCCAAATCCAGTACGGCAATATGCATATCCCCAAATAAGGATAGAAAAAGGTGGAACACACGGACTCCAGGCTAACGGAATTTAATAATCAGCTATATGCACAAAACCCACTGGATTCCCATTTTAGAAATGCCATTATAGATGTATTTCTTTATTTATAATCATATATCCAAATATACCATGCAGGACAGTTACCCATCCTAACTAAAATATATTGAAGACAAATATGCTAAGAAGAACAAGGAGAATTTAAAACTAAAATTTCACAAAGTTGTTACAAGAAATCGTAAAATATGTTTAGATAAATTATATCTCGATCCTTGGGGGGGGGGGAAGAGCTGAAGATGAAATTATCCTGACAGGAGGAAGGGAGTCAAAGACAATTGTATTTTTACAAAGCCACCCATCTTTTATTGCAGAAAATGAAGAATACTATTTTTGTTCCTCGTGTAATACAAAATACCGTGATACTGTCCAATATAGCATATAAATCAAACGATGAAATATATCAGGTATTAACGCAGGAACAGCCATTTTTAATTTTATTCAGAAATACGTTTTTGTATTACACTGTTATACATATAGGTATATGATGAAATAGTTTATGTCGCTCTTGTTTTGTTTCATTTCCTTAAAATCCATAATAAGAAAATCGTTGTTGACCATTGAACCCATGTGATTTGCATAGTGTGTGTGTGTGTGTGTGTGTGTGTGATTTAGATTTTTAACGTAACTTTAACAATTTTTCAGTCATATCGCTACGATGTCTGCAGTGTGGCAGTTAATAGTGATGTCTAGCACTGGGGCATCATGTCGCAGACATGTAGCATGATGTCCCACCCAGTCACATTATCCTGACACCAGGCCGACCAGTCCTAACACTAACCTCTTAATGCTGAGAGCCAAGCGAGGCAGCTGTTAGTACCATTTTTTAAAGTCTTTGGTATGACTTGGCCGGGGATTGAACACACGACCTCCCGCATCCGAGGCGGACGCTCTAACCACTAGGCCACCGGAGCGGTTTGCATAGTGTAGACATGTTATCCAATACTGTAAGATCCTCGAATTCCAAACACAAAAAGAGACGTACGTTTCTGCATACAGTCCGTTTTATCAAGAACAAAAAGGTAACTTAGAATCCTTAAAGAATATAACTTTCTGAAAATGTATATGTACCATATATTACAATGTGAGAGATTATGCCAGTTGTTACGAGTCTATGCTCTTAAAATAAGTAACAGAAAAGAGTGAAGACAACAAGCTTTGTAAAATTTAACAAATAATTTATTTCCCTAGAATACAAAGTGAAAAATGAGGAAAAAAAACCCCTTACGGTTTTACGAATTAAATCCATAAATAATCCAAGAATTAAAAATAGAAGTCCTATTAATAAAAGGTCCTGAACGAAATTCGAGTCCCGATGAAATCCAGATTGGAAGGCGATTACGTCCGTTGTATTCTACGAACTGCTGTTGTGTCAACGGTCCTTTGTTGAATCACAGAAAATATTATTCCAGTTTTGAATTCGGTATAACTTCCAATGAATGTCATTATCCAAGCATTTTGTCAGAACACTGATGTATTTCCAGGGAAAAGAATCACTTGAATTCAATAATTTGAAGAAAATTAAAATTCAACCCAAACTGCACACAACATAATAACAACTTAACGTGTGAATTATTTGGAGCCCAACTAACAAACCTATATCAAAAACAACAGTTTATACAACTACCTAAGACGCAAAACAGATTCCCTGATGATTGTCACAAATTCATTCTTCTAGACAAAATAGAAGTTTGTAACAAATGATACATGCTACTTCTTATGTAATCCAAGTATAACCTTGATTTTAACTTAATGATTCTTACTCTGAGAAAGATTTAAAAAAAAATAAATAAAAAAGTTGTTTACCAAAACTGTTACTGATTTTGAAACGAGGTCAGCAAATATATACAATATTTCTTGTACTTGTTGTTCACGTCAATGAAATTAAAAATAAAAAAAGTCAATCAGGTCAAACAGAACTGAACTCAAATTTGGATAAGATCAAGTCCAGTAAACAATGTTACATTACAATAGCATGTAATGGAATTAAAAACATTTAAAACTAACAAATACATAATTGAATTAAAGATGCATAACACTACCCCCAATAAAAGAAAAAGAAAGATTTATAAAATAATTCTTTCCTTTTACTATAGGTCAATTATACATGAGGTTTATAAAAAAAAATAACATAAGAAGAAATCTTATGAATGATAGAAAGTATACATGAAATAATATATTTCTATACACGTGAAAGTGCATATGCTATTAAATTGTCTTTTCTTTTGATGTGCCTGGTGTTAATATTATATTCATGTAACAACAAACTCCACCTTAATAATCTCTGATTTTTGTTTTTCATCTTCCCGATGAAAGTAAGGGGGTTGTGATCACTAAACACAATAATCGGAGAAGGAGCTGAACTAATGTAAACATCAAAATGTTGTAATGCGACTATCAAAGCCAAACATTCCTTCTCAGTTGTTGACTAATTTCTTTGGTGATTAATTAATTTCTTAGAAAAATAGCACACTGGATGATCAACACCATTTTTATCTTCTTGAATCAATACCGCTCCAACCCCAACATCACTTGCATCAACAGACAGTTTAAATGATTGACTGAAATTTGGAGCTGTAAGAACCGGCGCACTTTTGCGTATGGCTTTTAACCTATCAAAAGCCTCCTGGTGCGCTTTTAAGTATGGCCTTTAACTTGTCAAAAGCCTACTGACATTTGTCAGTGAAATGAAACTTGATTTTCCTACTAAATAAGTTTGTCAGGGGTTCAGCAATTATGGACAAATTGGAACAAAATTTCCGATAGTATCCAGCCATATCCAAAAATCTCATCAGTTGCTTTTTACTGACAGGCACAGGGAATTCAGAGATAGCCTTGACCTTATTATCTATAGGTTTATCTTGTCCATGTCCCACAATATGTCCTAGACATGTTACACAAGCACAACAGAACTCATCTTTAGATAAATTAATTGTCAAACTTGCAAACTTGCATCAGTGAGTCTGTCAAAGAATTTCCCAATTGTTGCTAGATGTTCTTTTCAGGTGTCGTTGTAGATGATGACATCGTCGATGTAAACATCACAATTATATAGACCAGAGGTAATCATTTTCATTAAACGTTGAAAGGGACATGGTGAACCCTTCATTCCAAACGGCATCACTTTATATTGATAAAGTCCATCTAGAGTCACAAATGCCGAAATTTCCTTTGCCCTTTCCGTGAGTGGAATTTACCAAAATCCTTTCAGAAGGTCAAATTTGGTGACATACTTTGCATTTCCAATTTTATCAATGCAGTCTTCGATTCTTGGTAATGGAAATGAATCAGTTTTAGTCACACTGTTCACCTTTCTATAATCAGTGCACATGCGGAAAGTTTTATCGGGTTTCGGAACAAATATACATGGTGAACTCCA
The DNA here is from genome assembly GCA_016617855.1 of Megalonaias nervosa. Classification (NCBI taxonomy): domain Eukaryota; kingdom Metazoa; phylum Mollusca; class Bivalvia; order Unionida; family Unionidae; genus Megalonaias; species Megalonaias nervosa. The sequence continues at coordinate 29,453 of JAECUM010039661.1, read as the reverse complement.
GTCACTTTACTCGGTTCCATAAAATCATTTCCCAGCAAATACTAAATTTCTTTCTTCAAGTATTCCTGTTCGAGAGGGTTAATCCTGTATGGGTGTTGTTTCACAGGTTTGGAATTTAGAATTTCAACGTGATGGTAAATTTTGTTTGTTCTCACGGAAACAGCTGGAAGTAAGTGCTCACATTCAAATAATAACTGTTCAAGTTCATTCCTCTCTTATTGTTGCAAACGTGAAAGTTTATGGTCCAGATTATTCATAATTTCTGAATTCCGAAGATTTGTCACTCCAAAATCATTAGTATCCGATTGCATTCCTTCACTTAAATCCTCTGTGAGTGGGACAGGTACAACTAAATTAATTGCATGATTAACCAGGTTATCTCTATCAATATACTGGTACTCCATTAATTTATTTACATCCCAGGAGTACTATTATTATAATTTAACTCATTCATTTTCTTCATAACTTTGTAAGGGCTGTAATACCTAATCTGAAGAAAATTTTGAAGAATGGGCAAGAGAGACAGAGCTCGATCACAAGACTCAAACGTTATCTCCATTGTAGTTCTGTCAAACCATAATTTCAATTTTTGACTTGAATTGCTGAATGCCAGATTCAAGCATAACTGGCTGGAAAATTCCAGACATAAAATTTTACCCTTGATCGGACTGGACAGATTTGGGAAGGCCAAATTGAGTAAAAAAAACTTTATCAAAACTTTTACTATTGTTTTAGTTTTAATATTCCTCAGAGGAATTGCCTCTGGGAATCTTGTTGACGCACACATTATGGTCAACAAGTATTGGTTACCTGACTTGGTCTTAGGTATTTGACCAACACAGTCTACCGTTATTCTGCTAAATGGTTCGTCAAATGAGAGAATAGGTTGCAGATGAGCCTTAGGTATCTTCTGATTGGGGTTTCCTTCCATTTCACAAGTATGACAAGATCTGCAGTATTTACAAACATCACTTTTAAATTTTGGGCAATAGAAGCGATTCAAAATCTTGTGATAAGTCTTATTAATCCCTAAATGACCAGCCAAATGAGTTTCATGGGCGAGACTAAGGATTGCCTGTCTGTACGATTTTGGAACTACAATTTGATAGTTCATTGACCACTCATCACCAGCAGGCACCTCGGGAGGTCTCCATTTTCTCATAAGAATTCGATTTTTAATGAAATAACAGACAGGTAGTTCTGTGGCTTCACTTTCATTAATGGCCCTTTGAAACAAACAGGAGATCTCAGGATCTTTTTCCTGTTCGACGACAATTGATTGTCGTTTGTCACCCTGATTAGAATAAAGAGAATGATTAATTGAAAGAGGATCACTGTGATCAATACCTTTTAAAAGATCCAAACATGGAGTGAAAGTGATGTCATCAGAAGCCTGACTAATACATGTGTCAGCTAAAGGAATAGTTTCCTTATCAACATCATTCTCAAGAGCTTTCTTTGCCATAGCTCTAGTAACTGCACAAGCTGGGTATAAATTAGGGAACTCTTTTCAATAGGATCGACTGTCTGTTCCAAACAAGGCTTGTCAGTTACACGGGTATTAACCACAACCTTATCTCCAGCTAGGTCATTGCCAAATAATAAACGAATTCCTTCAACGGTTAAAGAAGGCACTGTTCCGACCATCACGGGTCCTGAGACTAAGCCTGATGACAAATTTACACAATGGAGAGGGACATTAAGAATGCCGTACTCTACTCCCTGAATAAAAGCACTCTTATTAAAAGAAGACTTGTCAGAAAAAGGCAAAGTACCTGATAATAAAAGACTCTGAGAAGCTCCTGCGTCTCTTAAAATGTTCATAGAGATGGGATTGGCTTAATCACCCATGAGTGATATAGAACCCTTCGACATGAATGGTTCATAATTCTCCATAACAGAACCAGACTGGGGTTTATTAGGCCCAACAAATGTATTGCTTTGAATACACGACCGTAACCTTGACCTCTTAGAAATAAGAGCATTTGGAATAGGTCTATCTAGATTCTGATGCTTATTTGTCAATTTGTAGCAATCAGAAATAACGTGTCCTTTCTTCTTGCAATAGGTACACGGAGGAGGAGACAAGGATTTCGGGTCAAACTTATCACAAGATTTATTTCTAAAGGTTGTGCCAGACTGAAATTTAGAATGGCTCGTATTATGGTGAAATACTCTTTTACCAGAAGACTGCTGAGTGGAAGACTTGCCTACAAAAGAAATTTTATGAGCTAAGGAATACTCATCAGCAGTACTGACAGCATTTTCCAAGGTAACGACCTTATGTTCATCAAGATAAGCCTTAATGTCACTATGGACACAGTTCTTGAACTCTTCAAGTAATACAAGTTGTCTGAGATTTTCATAATCTTGATTAACTTTCTTGGCTAAGCACCACCTATCAAATAACTGCTCTTTTTCTCTTGAAACGTCGACATGAATTTGTCCAGCTTCTTTTTTGCCGATAAACCTCAGGGAGTAACTCATAACTCATAACCGATAAGCCTCAGGGAGTAACTCATAACTCATAACCGATAAGCCTCAGGGAGTAACTCATAACTCCTTAAGATTCAGCACTTTGCTATAATGACAGTGAATTGTAAATATCACTAGTTTTACCAGTAAGTACACATTGTAATAATAAAGTCCAATGCTTCCTTTGGCCATTTCAATTTTCAGCAAGTTTTTCAAATTGAGGAAAATGTTTGTCTACTTCCTTTTGTCTAAAAGGGGGCACTAACCTAATATTTTTAGTAACATCAAAACTTGAATTTGTATGTAAAGTATTAATATGCTTTTCATTTGCCAGCTCTAATTCTCTTAATCTAGATTGATATTCCCTTTCTTCCTTCTCTCCTTGCATTTGCATCTGAATCTCTCTCTTTCCTCTTTCTCCATTTGTAGCTGCATGTGTTTTTCTCTCTCCTCTTTCTCCAACTGCAACTGCATTCTCTTCTCCCTTTCCTCTTTATCTAATTGAATTTGCTGCTCCTCTTTCTGAAGTACAAGCTTTCTTAACTCTATCTTTGGAATCTTAAAACCCCCAAACATCAGCCCCATAGTCAAATATGGGAGCTATATTCGAGTGAAACAGACGAAGCAATACAGTTACAGGTAATTTGCCAAATTCTGAAAGACTTTGCTTGAAAAGATAGGATTTTGCGCCTGCAAAGATAGGATCTTGTGGCACATACCAGGAGATTTTATGAAGAAAATATGCATCGTAGATACTTGTAATATGATTAAATATTTATCACTGTAAGGCCATTGTACCACTTTTCTTAACTTGTGAGATAGCCACCACTGCTAAATATGATCTCTTTTGTTTTTTCCATATTCACTTTTAATTTTCACTTTAGTCAATATGAGTGATGATTCTATCTAGAGTCTCATAAACTAATTATATTATTTTCATTTTCCTGTATCTGGTCAAGAGAATTATGGCTTCATTTATATGCTTGGAAGAAGAAAATTGCGGAATTTATCCGCCTTAAAGGGAAATAACGAGTAGAGAAGAAATACAAATGTACTAATCCATGATCATATCTATGTACTCGCCTAGGAATGCATACGTATTGAACGTTAATTAACATTAAAATATTTCATAGGGCAGATATCATAAGGAAATGAACGACGAAGATTTAACCTAGTAGCTGCAATACGGGCTACTGGACCTGAACCATTAACCTCTTACGGAAATGACCGAGACATATAATGCATAAATGACGATTTAATTAAGAATAATATTTCGGCATTTGCGTATTGAGAAAACTTGGTCTTTATCTGCATGATAAATATTATATCTTTAAAAATATGAGTAGTGTTTTAGAAATCGATCTTTAATCACCGTACGGGGAGCTGAGAGTCACAACCGTACATGCTGAACCCGAAATTTGTTCCTTATTCAACCTTTAATCAGTCAAAAACGGCGTCTAAATTTGATCCACAGGGCACCAGTTTAGTCGAACCTGAACCTCTTATGAAAATCATTTAGAAACGCGCGTTCTTGTGTGCTTGTATTCTAGTTATTAATTATGTTTATATCAAATCACCCTTAATTAATATTTTTGGTATCATGGCGTTCATCACAATCTTCAAAGAAGAAAGAAGTTCAAAATAAATAATAATTTTGGATAGAGAGAAGCATATTTTTAAATAATAACTGAGGAAATATACCAGTCGCGATAGCTCAGTTGGTAGAACGTCAGAAAGGAAATCAAATGGTTGTCTGCCTCTGTGTGCCCTTGGGAAATACACTATCCTCCCATTTCCTATGCATGTTATAATCAATAATATATTTAAAGTGATGTTAACGTTTAAATCAACCATCAATGACCATAAATAAGATTTCTTCTTTATGTCAAATATGCATAACAATATTTTTAAATATATGCCAATAAATGAAATTTGTTGATTTGAAACCAAAGCAAATAATTTGTCTTTATCAACCAGAGAAATAAACATACAGAGATACAATTGTTGAAAGTTTCTCTTTTGTAATACGGGCCCAGAAAGAGTTATCCCTTCTTTACAGCAAAACAGGATGTCCTACTGGCTAATTTAAGGTTCCTAATGTGAATCACTTTTTGGATCGGCAGGTAAGATTTTGACATATACACCATGTACAGTGATCAAAAGTCAGTTTGTAAAATAAAAATTTCTTTAATTAAATTTGGCATGGAGATAAAGATCTGCGTGTTCAATACATAGAGACATGTACATCTCAACGTTAAGCTATCATTTACTTACTATACGGCTCGCTAATTTCCGTGAATATTCGACATATATCTCGGTTTCCGAGGTTTGTGTTGTAGCTTTTGCACACGATTGAAGATAGACCTTGAGACTAGAAAGTATATATGACTTCATTCTCCAATGCCTATATACTTACTAATCAAGACTGTACTATTTAGACAAAGAGGATTTATTTGGTAATAAATATTACAGGTGGTCACGTGATAAAGCTATTGAATACATTACCAACTACACAGCAATGGGACCCGGGAAAGCATCCAATGAAACTGATCGTTACATTACATGGCCTGGACAAGCCTACGCTTACAAGATCGGAGAAATAAAGATAAAACATTTTAGGAGGACGGCAGAACTGTGGTTGGGTATGTGTCTTGTTTGTTGCTCGATTGTTCACCACCAACATTTTGATTCCAGGTGTACTACAATGGGTTTGCTTGCGTGATGTTTAATTAATAAATGCATCAGCAGATTGCCACGCCTTTAAACTCCACTGAAATGCTCGTTTGCTCGTTTAAAAGTGACACAGTAATCGTGTATTACCAGTTTTAAACATATTTTTGGTTGTAACTCTTGATAAGATATGATAACGGAATATTTCCTACGTAAATGGTTTAGAATACAAAATATGCATCACAATGTATGTATGCATGAATTTATGTATGCTTGTGGAGAATTTCCATTTTCTCGAGGGTAACTAATATACAAGAGACTAAATCCATCATGAAATATTGTGTTGTAGATTGAGAATTAAGGTAACCACTGTGACGTCACGAAATATTTCCCTGTAATCATTGGTTACCAAACAACCCAATTTTGACCGAACGAATCTTCCTGATTTTACAGCATGTGTTTGACTTTGAGAAGGACATTTGCTTACATTTTAGGTTCCACATTCAACATCAGGGAATTTCATTCCGTGATTCTAGAGAACGGCAAATGCCCATGAGTGTGCTCGAGAGGCTAGTTACTAGATGGATACAGAAGGAAATCTCTGATGCAGCAGGAGCTGATAAAGCGAATCACTCACTTAGAGCACTGTACATTGGCATCATTATTTCTGTCTGTAATTTATTGTTTTGATCAGATAAATAAGTTTTCACTAGAGCAAAAATTAGGAATGTACATCTTCTGAAATTTAATGTTGATTATTTTTTCACGTATCGTTCTTACGCTCTTATGTTATATTTCTTGTCTAATGTTGTATTTCCAAAGTTGTATCAAATCTCGTTATTAATAAATATATTTTCCTGTAAAATATCCATATATCCAATCCTGTTATTTAAAAATATATTTTCCTGTAAAAATCCTTATTCTAATTAGGTGCACGTCTTTTTCAAAATACCTGGATTCGTTGGGCAGAGCACTCTGTAAGATAATTTGCTTTTGAGGCTTTTTGTTGGTCATGATGCCTTCCATAAACTGGATAGCTTCCTGACAGAACGCGTTGTGTAATATTCTAATTAGATTTCTCTAAAGCATGCTCATTTCAAGCGATACAAACAATAAACAAAGCACAGAATATAACAAGAATCGGAGGTGTTTCCATAAAAGCATCTCCTTGTTTAATTGACGATGAAATAATTTGCTATTTCACTTTATGTTTTAAATTGCAAATGTGTTTGTTATTTGAAATCGAATGGAAATCCATCAAATAAAAATGAAAAATCATGGATCGTTACACTTCGACACGTGGCTTCAATACAAATATTTGTTAAATGGAGTGGATGTGTTTCTCATTGTAAAGCAAAGTAAAACCGTCTTTCATATAATACCGGTCACTAAGAATTTCAAGAGCATCATCGAAGAAGCCAGACTATGCGTGCGACATGTAAAAGTCTTGTCTATATTAGGAAACGAGACCAGCTAGACTCTGGCCAGAAACATTTGTTGGAATCCAGAAAGGCGAGTGGAAGTCAAAACCTTCACCATTGGTACTGGCCTCCAATCCAGGATCGATGAGTCTAAGTTCCCGATTCCGTTACATACTTTAACTAGCATCGTCTGCAACGCAGCCCTCAACGTAACTATCGGCCAAACCCTTTTCAGTTTCCTCACTATGACGTCACCAAGGTAAAAGTCACCCAGGACGGAGAGACTTTGTGTACCAGACCTTCGGAGCACAAAAATTACTTCCGATCTTATTTGAACACAAGATAAGTGTGTGACAACAGCACACACAGTATTTTGTGGCATCCCAATCAACATCAGCCAAGGCTGTTCCGACGGACAAGGTCCACCCTATAAAATCCTGAAAATTGTATTTAGAAATTCAATTTGCTACCATGTTGAAAGTGATGCTGTGTGCAGAAATCGACAATATAATTTAAATACGCAGTATGAGAGAAGTGATACTTGATCATAAAAGCACGCTCATGGAAACGGTAGTCATGGAAATAGACAATCAAGTACAGTAACCATATGAGCGGCAGTAATGACATCAAAGTGTAGGAGAAGCCAAAGAAGGAAGAGGAGAAGAAACAGTATTGGCACGATAGTCGGAATTTACAAAAATCTTGGTTAAATTTTCTGCAAAAACACATTTCAGAAGAATCATGCTATTGACGGTAGACCATTGTTCCGGATTTCATGTCTGTCATCTTGTTATGTACAATACGACAAATATTCTATGATGAATCAGAAAGAAAAGTATTATTATCTGCATGGAGTTGGGACCCTTATTGAAGAAAAAGAAAAGCTTTGAACAAATGAAGACTTGTTTCAACAGGCTAAACCACCACTAACTCGCAACAAGACGCTACGCACTGTCCTGTTGTATCAGAGCAAGAATTCCTCTTTCATGTTTGACTACCTTACGGATACGATTAAATGAAAGAAACTTTTTATATCATTGCCTATCACTACTTGTGAACCCTTTAGTCCATGAATAAGTACATGTGAAATTTAATGTTTACACACAAGCAGTCTGTACATGGCACTATATATTGGTCTGCCCCAAGACAATCCCTCACTGAAACCCAAAGCCAACATACAGACGACTATTATTAACCAGGAAAACATTAGGCAACTGTTAGACCGAGTTTTCTATGACCATTCGTATCCCATTTTAAATGATTTGAATTTATTCTTTTTTTTGGGGGGGGGGGAGGCGTGGGGTCAGAGCCGATTGAGCATTAAAAAGTTGGAATTCGCCTCCACCGTGTGTAGGCGGCATAGGGTAGAAGCTTACTTACGTACGTATCAAACCATACATCAAATCAAAATTGTAAGTATGAATATATTTGACTCCCAAAAGAGATCTTGACAAAGTTCGTCGAGGGAATTCGGAGAAATAGGAGTGTCCTTATGAATACTGGTAGTTTTAAAACGTTACAGTCTTTGGGTAGTGTGTAGCCAAACTTTGCGATGCCTGAACCCCTTGTTTAGATAATGTTGATTTCAAACCATTTCTTTGGTCCCAGACATCGATCTGATTCAACAGTAATGAAAGTTAAACAAATTCTTCGAGCCGATTTTGATAAACGGGGGAAAATATCTAAGCAGATGCAACACAGGCCGTAAGAGGATTAAATATTTCCTTTACACATTGGCACTAACATCCGCTTTTAACGAGTTTTGATTTGCGTTATTCTTTGAGATGAAATCTCCAGGGATATGTTTTTCCCGCGAAAGAAGTCAAGAAGAATCGGTCGAAATGAGGGCCAACTTATGGGTACCGGTAATGTAAAATAATTACAATGTGGATCGATTCTAGGAATATTTTGCATTTACTTAATCCTTGCTAAGAGGATTTTAATTACAACGCCTCTTGAACAGTTTCTAGTTAGGTAATTGTTCCAACAGTAATAAGAAAATCCCTCTAGCCAGTTTAGACAATGGAGGGCTCAGTATATGGTAGGTATAACAAAACCCGCAAGGAGATTACCTCTTCAGTCCATTTATGGCCCCTCCAGTTCACCCCTAAAATGATTTTGAAATGGATCGTCCTTTAGTAATATGTGCGTAGTAGTATTTGTATCCCAGAAAAGTTTTGAGGAAGTTCGTCGAGAGGAATGGGAGAAATAGGATGTGCAACGTATGAACCCCTACTGAGAGAATTTTCGTTTTAACCCCTGTTTCTCAGTTGCTAGTTAGGGATATGTTCCACGAATAGCAAAAGCTAACAAAACAATTCGTGAAGGGGATTCAGAGAAATTCCAGGTAAATATATTGGGTGGGATATAATACATGCCGTGAGTGGACTTAATCTTACGTGTACATATGGGTCCTTGAAGAACTTTGACATGAACCCTTCTTTGAGATGTTATCTCTAGGAATATGTTCAACTAACCTAATAAGTCTTTTTGATGATTTTAGTCTATTGGAATCCGAGAAAGAAGGAACAACACTTTGGGTATTGGGTGTGAAATCTAGGTACAATGTCGGTTCACATATTTCGCTGTTTCCTCTGGACTAAACTCGCCACGAATTCCCTCGTGGGTTGAAATTAACCCTAGAAATAAAATGCTTAAAGAAGGATCCACGTCAAGACCTATTAAAGAGTAGATGATAAGTCCCGTATGTATTAGCACCATTTAATCTACTTACAACTTGTGTAATCTCTGCTTCATATCTTTAGCCTTTAATTTCTCGAAATCGGCTTTTTTTTTTATTTAGGTCGCCTACTGTTAAATAGATCCCAAGCTAAGAAGTGTGAAACAGGAGTTATATCTATCAAAGAACAATCCATGTCAAAATCATTTTAGAGATCAAATGTTGGGGTCATGTATTGACTGAAGAGGTAATCCCCTTGTGGGCGTTGTTATACCAAATATATATTTAGTTCCCTATTTATCGGAATTGGCACAGGTCTCTAACAAGAAACAGTCCAAGAGGTGTTGAAATTAAAGTCCTTTTGGTAGGGGTGCCCTTTGTACAAAATATTGATAAGATCGATCCATATTAAACTTGTTTTTTTTCTTTCTTTCTTGTGCTCAGCTTATCCATAGAGTTAAAACTCTTTAAGAAGGGTCCATGTCAAAACTCTTTAAGAAGGGTCCATGTCAAAATTCTTTAAGAAGGGTCCATGTTAAAACTCTTTAAGAAAGGTCCATGTCAAAACTCTTTAAGAAGGGTCCATGTCAAAACTCTCTAAGAAGGGTCCATGTCAAAACTCTTTAAAGAGTGGAAACTAAGGCATATGTGCATACGTAAGATTTAATCCACATACTGCCCGTGTAATCCCTCTCCATATATTTATCTCACAAATTTCTCAAAATCGATTTGAAGAAATTTTTATTAACTTTGCAAACTGTTGAAATAGGTCCCACACTAAGAACTGTGACACATTGGTTAAAATAAAATTTCTTTAGGTAGGAGTTCACGTATCACAAAATTTGGGTTGCAATCTGTCTAACGACTGTAATGTTTTCATGTCGGAATCTGGAAAGACCTCCGCCCCCAATTTTCCTATTGGTCTCGACAAACTTCTTCAATACTTCCTTTGGGAGTCAAATATATCCCTACGCACAAATTATCACATATTGATCCATATCATAATAATTTTTGTGTTGAACTGTCGGGTTTATATTTGGAGTGAACATGTAATCTCCTTATGGGCTTTGTTTTATCAACCATATATTGAACAACAAAATCTAAATCAGCTCAACGAATTTTTCCTTAAGCTTTTTTCTCCAGTTGGAACACATCCCTAGCTAGAAGCTGATCTGGATTGATTGTAAGAGTTACGGCCCATATGTATATGCCAGATTTAATCCACGTAAGGCCTCCGTAATCCACCGTCTATATATTTAGTCCCCAGTTTCGCGAAATCGCCTCGACACAATTTTCTTTTATCAAGTTTGTCTACTGCTGGAACAGATAGTTAACTAGGAAGTCTTAAGTAGGGGTTGAAAAAAAACGTCTCTAAAAGAGGTGTTCCCTCCTCAGAAAATTTGGCTGAATTCTGTCCAACTACTTAAGTTTAGTACTGCCACATATGGACTGAAGAGTTAATCTTCTTGTGCGCTTTGTTACACATACCATTTACAGAGTTCCCTATCTCTCAATTCGGCTGGATGAAGTTTGGTTTCATACTGTTGGATCCGATAGCTAACTAGAAACTGTCCAAGAGACGTTGAAATCACAATCCTGTAAGCAGGGGTTCAGTTAGTACAAAATATTGATCGAACTGACCCACATTTGACGTGTTTTTCATATTCGGTACCAGCACGATTGTCTCCCCTATTGTTAAGCATTACAAGACAATAGTAAACTTAAACTCGCTAATACTATATATAGTTTTCATCAAAGCGTCTTATGACCACACATCAGAATACATTAATTTCACAACTGTATGGGTTTCATTTCTTTTTTCACGTTTGCATGACTCATAATTAAGCTTTTCGATGCTAAATATTAGTATTTCACGTTATGCTCCACAAGACACATAACACAAAGACTTAATCACAATTCAGATTACTAAAAGGGTACGCCTAAAATATCCAGAGAATTCCTTATGTTAAGAAATTGTTGAGGGTCCATGATACGAAACCAATCCATAAAGACTCGTGAATAATGTTCATTATGACGTTTATTCCTAGAATTTGGCTAATTACTCGACTTCAGACATATCTTTTCAGCACCTTGTCCCAACAGACAGCGAAATAATCTATAAAATCTAACAAAGCGATAAATTAAGAGGTAAATACAAATAGCACCCACTTTTGATTTTTTTTTACGTTCCCTACTTGGGTATATATGTTACAGCTATTGCCCTTACGTACTGTGTCATATCCTCCCCACCCCGTATATTTAGCCGCTTCTTCTCAAAATCCGCCCGACATAATTTTTTTCAACATATCTCTACCTTTATGTCAGAGAGAGAGGTTGAAATAAAGATTCTCTAAGAAGTCTTTTTTCTCTGATTGCTCTCGGCGAACACCCAACTTCTTTTGTAAATCAAAAAATATATCAAAGAACAACCCATATCAGGATCTTTATTTAAGAATGAGTTCATATATGGCCTCTAAAGGTAATCGCCTTAAGGGCTTTGTTATGGCTTCCATATATTTAGTCCCCATTTCCCGCAGTTGGGTAAACGAATTTCGGTAAACCTTTCCTGCTAGTGGAGCTCGTCGCTATTTAGAAACTGTCAATGAAGGAGTGAATCAAAATAGTAAATGGGGGTTCAAATGGTGTAGATGTTTGATCAAATCGGTTCAAAATCTACCTCCTGTACACAGCCGGTAGCTTTAAGAGCACTTCTATTTCTCTGCTTCCTCTTGACTAATATCTTTAAGACTTCTGTTTCGGATCTAAAATATCTCTTGAATACAATAGTAAAGATGGGTCCATGTAAACTTACATTAAGGAGGGACTATTCCATGTGTGAACTTCAGAGATAATTTCCTCGTGAGTTTTCATATAGCTGTCGTATATTTATATACCAGTTTCTCGCAATCGGCTCAACGAAATTTCTGTAAACTTTGCCTTCTATTACAGGGAATCACTTTCTAGAAAATGTCAAGGCGTGCTTCAGATGAGAATTCTTTCAAGAAATGTTCACGCCATTGAAAATTTTAATTTAATGGGTGATCTCTCTTTATTCATCTTTATATCGCTGGTACGAAAAGAACACTTTGTATTTCTCCACTTGAGTTAGAATAATAGCTATGAATTTCCTAAATAATGCTCAAATTTGATATAATTTTCTTTTTATTAATCGGCAACCAATATGTGGTAACATATTTATTGTATCTGGAATAAGGAATAAGTAACCATGTCGATGTGAATAAGGAATAAATACAGTATCCAACTGGTTGTAAACAAGTTTGAGTCGGTAATTGTTGACATTTTCCTTTTTCATCTGGGAATAAGGACTAAGTAATCAGCTTGTTGTCAACTTATGATTCATCGTGTCTGTTGAGACATTTAGTCTGATGAAATTGCTTTCTCATTTTTTGCACATCTTAAATTAACATATTCATCATCACAGTTGCTGAGTATGCACGACGATCGATTCATTCTCCATAAAATAAGTTCCGACCAACGTATCAAACTGACCCAAAGAAGTTCTAGCGGCTGACAAGGTAGACAAATAAACAAAAAAGTTGATGCTTCAAACATGTATTATATACTTCATTTTCTTGGATGTGGTCTAAGAAGATACAGTATTTGTAAGTATTTGTAAGTATATAAGAAGTATTTGTCATTTTTCTACATTAAACTTCGCAAGATACGCCGTGTGTAACATCATTCAAATTTAAGTTTTATACGATTTAAAATAGTGATCATATTGTCACGTGATCCTGATGCTCTTATATAAAACGCAGAGCTAGTCCCGTCACTAGCTTCACACACACACACACACACACACACACACACACACACATATATATATATATATAATAAAAATAAATATTACTTTCCCACCAAATAATTAAAAAAAAATAATACCTCATATACAATATATTCTCCCTATAAAAGTGTATTAACTCTCACATACAATGTCTTCTCCCTATATATATATATATGTGTGTGTGTGTGTGTGTGTGTGTGTGTGTGTGTGTGTGTGTTGTTACGTATGTATAATTAAACTGCTTGTTTGTTAGTTTTAAATTCTTTTTTCAAATTTTGTTTCATTACATTTTATTGTAAGGATAATATTTTTGCTGGATTTGATATTTTTCCCAGTTAATTTAGTCTTTTGTTTTGACCTGTTTAGAACGCAAATGTTTGCTTCATTTTTATTTTTAGCTAACCATATTATTAACCTTGGTTTCGACTTTGTAAACATTGAATGAAAATGATTGGTCATTACCAAGGTCATGTTCGGTCCATGTGTTAGCTAAGTAGCAGCAGAGGGGGTGAACAGATCATTTTGCTTGAGACATTATTTATGAAAAAATAAGCCTTTCTACGAAAAGGAAATCTTAAGGTCAGCGACGTTAAACCACAACCTCTAACCCCGACTCTGTATGGCTGTGAGATTTCTTAGGGTTAGATTATCTCGTTACTTTATCTCTGACTCTTTGGTTTTTTTTATGGTGTGTTTATTTTACGTGTTGGTCACTCAACGTTGGTCGTTCACCCCCTCTGCTGCTGTAAATTAAACAGCCATTATAGATATTATCAATAATGATTGGAGAACCACATTCAGCTAGATTAGCTCGAGAGCGACTAGACGCAATCAAAAAATATTTACCCGTCCGTGATTTAGTTAAACAACAACTACAAGCTCGTCAGGAGTCTCAGGTGGAATTTGCAGAAGGTGCAGAACAAGTATTTAAACCGTTTGTCGAACCAACAATGAAAATTGTTACAGCAACTGAGGCAACACAAAGAGCTCTTGAAATATCACCTGTTGATATTGCTGGCCGTATTCAAGCAGCTCAACCACAACCACAACCACAACCGCAACAACCTAAACCAAGAACTAAGATAATAGATAACTTTACGCCTGAAGGTATTGCTGCTATCAAGGACCCAAAGCAATTACTTAATATTGCTGCGTTTGGATATGATGAAAGACAAAAATATGTAAAACCAGAACATGTTGAATCTCTAAAACGTGCTGATTGGATCAGGGATGTATATCGCGTTGTTACTGGTATTCCAGAAATTAGATATGATAAAGATATTATTAATTTTAATAGATTTGATGAGGATGTACACAGACATATAGAAAGCGAAAGAGTTAAACAATTTAAATTACAGAAACCAGTAAAAACACTTGGAGAACAAATTCAACAATTTCCACAATCACTTCGTGATTATCCACAACCACAATTGCTATCACCACTACCATCACCACGATTACTACCACCACTACCACAACAATTTGAACCATTTGCATCACCACAACAACTACAAAATCTACAACAACTAAAACAACAACGACAAGAAATGATGAAACAACGATTGAAATCACCACAACAACCAGTTAGAACAACAGAGGAAGAATATCAAGATTCTGGTGCAACTGGAAGTGGTTTAGGAAGTGGCCTTATTACTTGTCCCAATAACGTCCTTGCTGATGTTGATCGACTAGAAATTCTCATGGGAGGAAAACGAGCTGGCAATAATTCCCCAGAAATTATTAATGAAGCAGCTGATATTTGTAAACGATTATTTACAGATGGTGTTATGGATATTAATGTGTATCGGTCCCTCATTAATGAAATCGCCGATGATTATCATAGTGACTGAGTATGTAATTAGATGCAATTAGTGATAAAATTACTTAATAATAATATGATCGTACACAATACTCATAGACCAACCATGGTCAGCTCAATAAATTCACGATTACCAGTATACAAAACGACCTACGGAGATGGACTAGGTGATGTTGTTCAAGGTCTATTTAGAGGGATAGCCCCAAAAGCAATACCGCTTGCAAAGCAACCAGGAATGAAAGCTATTGACGTTGTTCGTGAAAAAGCTATTGGCGCTGTTGGTGATGTTGCTAGCAAAGCATTCTCAGCGATCAAGGATAGACTAGCGCGATTAATACGCAGACCGCCTGCGGTCCGACCTCAACTAGTGAAACTGGCCAGCACTGAAGTGATGCCCGCAAATGTCAGTAAAATAATAAATCAAGCTGCTAATCAGAAACTAGCAGAGTTAGCTACCAACACTGATGTTGGGTTAGAAAAAGAAAAAAAAATATAACCGCTAGTCTGATAGCAGGAAGCGGTCTTCTTGTTAGACGAAGACGATAATAATGAAGATGTTCAAGCGTATATCTGATCCCGCGTTTGACATGCATACACCCGTTTTAAAAGATGAATCTGTGCGCGATTATCAGTATTATTCTTATGACGCACGTGCACCTGACGAGCGTGGAAGAATTGAGATACAAGTTCAAGATACAAGCAGATATTTCTTACCCGCTGAAGCATTTATTGAAGTCGAAGGTAGACTTTTAAAAGCAGATAATACGAATTATGGACTTTTAGATCGACCTGGTTTTGTCAATAATGGTATTATGGCGTTATTTAAAGGTGCAGCGTATATGATTGATGGACGAGAGATTGAGATCTGTCATGAAAACGTCGACGTTGCCACGACGATACTCGGTCTTGCGCGATATGGTGATGATTACTCAAGATCAGCTGGTCCATCAATGATGTTTGCAAAGGATACAACTGATCATCCAGAAAGTAGAAATGTAACATTAAATGCAGCTGGAACTGAAATCGCATCGATGAATGAAAATTTTAACTTAGGATTCGCGTCACGTCGAACAACGTTAAACGACGAGGAAAATTTTTTGTGTGCAATTCCACTGTCACATATATTTGGATTCTGCAGAAACGTTAGGAAGGTTATCTTTGGCGCTAAACACACTGTGGTACTCGTACGAAAAGGTACCGACGATGATGCAATATGGCGTGATGCTGCCATTGATGCAGGTAAAGTAACTCTTACAAAACTTTCGCTGTGGATGCCAGTAATGACTCCATCGATTACCGAAGCAGAACGTTTACTTTCTTTTATGAGTCAAGGTGGTAAATCAACGTTGTCATGGTTGACTATGACCACAGACAGTGTTCAAGGTACCGTTGCTGGTTTATTTGCGTGGCAGATAGCATCACAGCAGGGGGTGTCAGCACCACGACATATATTTATCGCGTTTCAGGACAATGCCAGGGTAGATTCGCAGGTACGAAATCCAATGGCGTTTGACACGCTTGGGGTTAGTGAAGTTTCTTTAAGGATAAACGAACATCAATAACCTTCTGAAGAAGTGTTGCTAAATTTCGATCAAAATCATGTAGCACGTGCTTAACATCGATTAATGACATTCATGGGGCGTGATCAGAATATTGATTCTGGTTTACAGATATCTCAGCGTGATTTTACAACACTGTATCCAATATGTTACTTTTCATTAGAACACTTAGATTTGTTCAGACAATCTGTCGTTGACATAAATTTTCGAGCTCGTTTAAGAATAATACCCGCTGGTGGTTATAGGGCAATTGCTGTTATACTCAGCGACAAAACAAGGTTACTTGAAGGTGTTGGTGGACGAATGAGAGTTATTGATGCCCCAATAGAAAACATGTAATTAGATCGCTCATAATAATTATAAATGTCACATCTAGTTAATGTCAGTCTGACTCCTGGTCAGATTAAAAAGCTACAATCATCATCAAAAAATAATTGTGCGGCAAAAATATCACTAAAGCGAGAACAAATCGCGAGTGGTCCGAATAAGCTATCATTATCAGAACGCCAGCATAAGCATTTCAATGAAGCAAAAAAATTGAATAACGGTATAAAACTTAATCTTTCTGCGAGTGTCATTAAAGACATCGTTAAAACGGGTGGCATATTTCCGCTTCTTGCCGCGTTACCAGCAATAATAGCCGCTGCAGCCCCAGTTGTTGCAAAAGCAGCTGCATTAGGCGCTGTGGGAACCGCTGCTGGAATGGCGTTAAAGAAAGCAACGGGTCAAGAAACTATACACACAGAAAACTTAAAAAAAGATCACGGGCAAAACAACGCGGAAGACGTCTAAGAGCACCAAACGTTCCACAGCCGGGCCGTCTAAGATTATCAGGCCCGGCATACGGTCGCGGTCTAAGGTTACCAGGGACCCCATATTCATGGTACGGAAAAGGTCTAAGATTCCCCGGTAACTTCGTCATCGAATTCGATGATTTTCCCTATGTCCAATTTTGATTTACTTAATGCTGCATAGCAACTGAATATAAAAAAACTTTAGAGGAGTTTTTATGCGTGATCAATTACCTACCGTTGTAATGCGACAAGAAACGGGTATTATTAATCTCGATAAAAACTCTGGTTCAGGCACTCATTAGGTGGCGTATGCAATTGATCCACGTGGAATTATTTATTTTGATTCGTATGGACTGGCACCACCAAAAGAATTTTTAAAATATATAAATACTGCTATGCAAAGTAAGAATTCGATGCGTTCTAAAATCTGGTATTCAACATTACCAACACAAAATATAACGGATCCGCCGATATGCGGTCGAGAAGTACTCGCTGTACTTGATGATGTATCAAAATCAACAACACCACCTCATAAAGTCGTGCATGAATATACGACGTTGTCACACTTAAACAGATATCAGTAAATATAATGGTAGATATTTATGGAAGATCCTCTCGCAAAGCTCAGCAGCAAGTCGATTTATCTAAATACGCAACTCTTGATCAGCTCAGAAATGAAATGATGATTTATTAAATATCACAAATGTGGATCAAAATGAAGTCGTTGTTTTTCAGGATAAACAAGGACGATTAAAAACGAGTAATATACAACTGTTAGATGTTCTTATACGAATTCCTACCGCGGTTATTAATAATATCGTTATTTTTGCTGATCAAGGTAAAATACAAGATTCTGGTAAGTCAGTTAACGATTTTATTAAGCGAGCTGGTGATTCATTCACGGGCGAAATTATTATGAATCGAAATAAAATTATAGACCTTGGAAACCCAGCCGCAGATACAGATGCAGTAACAAAAAAATACGTAGATGATCAAGAATCTAAGTACGTATTAGTCAACGGTGGTATAATGCGTGCATTTCTCAATATGAATAATAATGGTATTAATAATCTTAGAACACCAGAATCAGATTTCGACGCTGCAAAGAAGAAATATGTAGATGATAAGGAAATTCCTATGACAACTTCGTTAGCTACAATCAATAATGAAATGACTACAATCAATACTAATTTTACTAATCACGCACAAACTTTCTTAAATTTTAGTAGAAACATAAACAGATCTATTAAGGATTTTTTTTTTAACTCCACCAACTGTTGATATCAAACTCTCCGACATTAACATGAAACTCAACGACATTATTAACGGAATACCTAGTATTGTTAAAAAAACTAATCTGATTAAAATTCCACACGGACAAATTAAAAATATTGTGTACACGGTAGCATCAGGATCATCAACGTGGACACCGCGCGATAACACTCTCGAACACACCGCAGAAGTAACTGGGTTATACAGGCTATCCGTATACGGTTTGGAAATCACTGCGGCCACTTCATCATCACCGAATGTATATCATAATCCTCTGTTGGTGATGCTAACCAAGGACATCAAAGAAACGTTCACGTTGACATGAACGGAAATGCCCCAGAGACGTTACTGGTGGTGGCTGGAATTCGTAGCTGAAACTGTTTAATTACTTAATTAAATGACGTTGTTATTGTATAATGAATCGGGTGACTGAGTCACTTATCGACGTTCAACGTCACAGATACGCTCAAGCATGTGAGTGTCAAACCAAACTAAAAAATATCATCGACGATTATACAATAAAAGTAAAAAAAATATCGCAGACGTATGGTTGTAATTGATATAATTGTTTACTCAGTTTCCGCTGTTATTGCTGGAACCGGACTATTATTATCAACAATAACGATGACAGCACCTGCAGTTGTAACAATTGTCGTTTCAACTTTAACGATTATCGCAGGTATTCTTAATATTATCGCTAAGAAGATATCTACGTGTACAAATGATAAATTACAAGAGTATATAATAAAAATTACACACAGCAACAACATCTTATTCTAAACTATCATCGTATCTTTCTGCGCACCTCAGCGATGGCAAAATATCTGATGAGGAGTTCGCAACGATAATGAAAACCTACGATGAAGCATTTAGAATGGAACGCAACTCCTTCTCTAGCGATTCTAGTGATAAAATAACTTGCGATAAAAATGAAGGTTGAATTCCCGAGAGTGCGTTCTATTAAAATAATAATTAAATAACAGAGTATTTTAAATAATGTCGGCGTTAGAACTATTAAAACAGATCCTCACTAATACAACGCATACAAAAACTACTATGATATCATTAAGTTCGACCAATCCTGAATTTAACGTTAACTTTCCAACTGCAATTCCAGCAAGTGAAATAGCATTAGCACAATTACGAGTTTATAATAGCTGGCCAAATATCAGGTCAAAATCGTTTGGTGGACTACCAGCAAACAATTCACTTGTATTTGCGAATACGAATAAACCTGATGGAACTCCTGATTGGCAAGTTGTTGGAATTTCAACGGGCAGTTATCAAATAGAATAGATTAATGATGAGTTCCAGCGCAGAATTAAATCTATCACAGGAAAAGAATCCAAAATAGCAATCACTGTTTACGAACCAACATTATCAGCGGCGATTGAAATAAATTCTCCTGATTATGTTGTAGATATTTATCAAAGTTCCATCAGATCAGTGTTAGGATGGCCTGATGTTCCCCCAGACCAAAGGTCAAATGGAATTCCAGAACCAACCAAAAATGAATTTAAAACAAGCCAAAAAAGATTTATAAAACGTCCAGAATATCGAAATGTATATATATTTGAATTTCTTAATCGGAATAACAATATAATAATTCCTGCGTATCGGACTGCATTATTTGATGTTATTAGAGAAGGACCAGATCGTCGTGAAAAGGATATAGTTTATGAGGAAGGTATTCAAAGATTTTTAAATCCAATTAATTTTGAATACACACGTGTGTTCGGTGATTTACAAACTCTTTTTTCAGCATTATCACAGAATTATAACAACGATATAAAACAACAGGTAATTGAAACGATACAACACTTAAATACAATCATCAAGGATTTGGTTTTTGCTAACCGAAGTATTGTTTTAGGAGCAACTACTATTCCTAAACAATTAGAAGAAGATATTCTTAGTGGAAAAGAAAGTTTAGATATTAAAAAAGGACGCTTAAAGTTGAAACAAGTATTTCTTGATCATTATAAAATAACAGAAGAACAATCACAAACATTTACAATACCAGGATTTGATACTGTTAAACTAAAAAAACAACTCAACGATGTCATTGATGAATATTTCCCTAAAGTATTTGCAGCGTGGATAAAAATAGCCCCACCACCGGTTATTCTTAAACATAATAATGATCCATACGGTGGAGGCCGTCATATCTCACCTGGTATTGTTAATATAGCATCAACGATCGCAGTCAATCTAGTATGTGATGTAATTGATGGCAGTTATCAAATAGATCTTTCAAAAAGTAGCTCTGCTGAGCAAGGTTATATAATATATTCATTTAGTCCTCAAGCGCCACCCGGGTGGTTAATTGTATCTGAACCAATTAACCCCGTTTATCTACGTGTACATAATCCGTTATTATCAAGGATACATTTCAAACTTACAGACCAAATAGGACGTATTTTGGATTTGCAAAATGAAGTTTTAAGTATTAATCTGTATGTGAGATCATAGAGCGTTATCGCAAAAAAAAACAACAAAAAAACAAAAAAAACCCCCCCAAATATCCGAATCTAACTCGGATCAGAATAATTTTTTTTTTACTGGGGTAAATCGTAATTATCAGAATAAAATATTATTATAAGTAAATAACCTGTATACTAGTTTTGCCAGGGATTTTGTTTAGCCATTATCACATTAACTCCACCTTCACTTTCATTTTCACAATGCTCTCTTAACTGTCTTATACGAAGGTTCACAATCTTTTTCTTTTCGTATTCATGAGATAATTCTAACTTAATTTTGTCAATAGCGTTTGAGAGAGGTACAAACAGTTTTACCTGATTATCTGTAACTGTTGCCAGCGACTGTAACATTGCCTGCTGGATAAACTTCATGAATTTATAATCAGATGGTAAAGTGTACCTGTTCTCTAATTTCCGTTGTTCTAATGATTCAAAGTCAGACAGAATTTTTTCAGGATTAAGATTATCAGATGTACACCTTCACTGCTGAGATATATATTAGCCGATATAACACAGATAATATGTGACTCAGGTTAGCTTATTCTTTGTTTTATAATAGTAAAATTAGCTACAATGGGCTTCTTGGAAACATTAGTGTCCTATGGGACATTTAAACTGTATAAATCTCTATTAAATACATGTATTTAAGACAAATGGATTTTGCTGTTTCTTGATTACAACAAAATCCTGGAGGAAAATTTGCGTGCTGACTGTACACATATATCATTTTGATGAACGATATTTATGAAAAAGGAGGATATATCGATACTTACTTATAGGGTTTGACTCTTCAGCCACTTGATAAGGTGCAAAAGCAATGTGGGTTCTGACCAAAACTCACAATATCATTAGTACAACAAGTACGACAACTGCAATATTTACTATTATGCTTGACGGAGTTGTCACGCTTAATAATCTGATACCATAGGAACATTACATCAATGAAAAAAATACCTGCATAAAACAAACTATGAAAACAAAATGAGTCGATACTGGTTCATGAAGAAGGTTCTGGTAGACTAACATACTGGAATCTGATTTTTTGTAGAAATCTTTTGGAAAAAGCAGATCTCCTGATATTATCTGCCACGTATTTTACTGAACGTGATGCTATGTTAAAGTATTTACCAGCAGAATTAATTGATTTAAATATAATTTCTTCACCATCTGTATTTATAGATTTAACAGCTCTCTGTCCGAATATTTTACACCTCCCTGTATTTCCACGTGCAGAATTATGACTCTGTGTAATAGCTTGCAGGTTATCAAGCGAGTTATCAAGCTTATCACCACTGATGTGATCTATTACAAATCCATCTTTAATGATCCCAAAATAACACTCGTAGATGAACCTATGTGATAAATAATGTGTATTTCTATTGGTATTAAATCTAAGATAACCAGTATTATTAACATTACCGACTGGTTTCTTTAATCTACAGTTCCTAATTACACCATCACAAGATGCTTCATAATTGGTGATGATTGGATGCTTTACAAATTCATTTTGCTCCATCTATATACTAATATTATTTGTTTAAATCATTATTTTGAAAATCTAGCGAGATACTCTTCCTCGGTTTTTATAGGAAATTCAGAAAATGTATTTTTTTTGTCGTAATATCGTTTTAGCTCTCTGTATTTTTTACCACCACATTGCACACACAATTGAGTTTTTGCTCTGACTCCAACACCACACCGCACACACGGTTTTGGTCCTAAACTACCTTGTCTAACGCATTGCATGTGAAAGCCGCAGAATTCGTTTACGCATGCTTTGTTACAAGGAGAAGTATATCCGATCATAAGCCAATGGCATCGATTCTTTGTTTGAATCATATACAAGAGATTAAAATTCAATTAAATATATATTTGTCCTAATTATAATAATGCAGGAATTATCCGCGATTGAACATTCTGGGGCCAGATTTGGTCTTGACAGACTGCCGAAACACAAATTTAGTTTTTCGATGCAAAATCTAGCTTTAACGAATAAAGATATAACAAAACGAATCCGTGAAGCCAAAAAGGAATTTCGCGACGATGATGCGGCTCATGTGTGGTCAACATTCAGAATTGGAAATATTGTTAATGTAATGAATGACAAACGAGGAAGAGAGATTATTGACTACCTTGTTCAGAAATATTTTATTTTAATAAAATTTATTGTAAAGACAGACGATGACACTTGGATTATTCGTGACAAACGTGATTCTGTCCATAAGTCAGGAAATAATGTTGTTCTTAGTAGAAATTCCAGACCAGGAATACTTACTGGTATTGACAACCATATGATGAATGTGCATACCCTGTGACTGCGGTTGTGTACGCGGTATATCCATTAAATAATAAGCCTGACGTTAGGGATCTCAAACCTATGAAATTGTCAAGAATAAATTGCGTAGCTGAACGGGTTACAGAACACTTCACAAACGCGATACGCGGAAACGGTTTAACGGATTTACGACGTAAAAAAATAAACACCTGGGCAGAAACAGTTAAAGATACCGGAGCGTCTATCAGCGACGTTGCTAAACTGGGAAAGAAATTAAAATTCCCAATAACAGTGAAGACGTTAACCGGAGAGATTTTGTACAAACCAAAATATAAATCAAGAGGAGCTTCGATAGATATTATTGATCATAACGCACATGCATCTACTGTGGCAGTAACGGTATTTCCACGAGATAGAACGGTTAAATTTTATAACGGTCATGTATTCGATGCTATCAGAAATATCAGTAAAATTGACCCTGTATCTGTGTGGCTGTTTCAGAGTTCGGACTATGATTATCATGATCAGTTTGTACGGTCTAATGGTGATATTTATCGTACAGAATTTCTCCACGAAGAAATAAAAAATCTTGCATTAAAATATATCTCTGATGATATTAAGGTTGAACAATTACTTAATAACTGTTTTACCGTTCCAACAATTGCTGCTCACTACGCTCAGGAGAAAAATTCATGGAAACCGACACGATTGGAATTTCTTGAAGATGTCCAGAAAAGTTGTATCGAATACGGACACGGTGGATTGTGGAACACTAAATACGATTATAATGACGTTATCTCAGTTGATATGGTAGAGTGTTATCCTGGAAGTTTTCTTGGATACGGAGAATGTTCTGAATACTTTAAGAGATTTGGTCATCCAACACACGAGATGACCAGAGTAGCGATAAACGGACCTTTACCTTTTGACTTAACCGGATTTGCTTGTATAGAGTCGTTCGAGATTTACGGGGATCTCCATCCGATTGTTTATGCGTGGTTTGGAGGACATTTATCAGAGCGACGTTGGGCTCCAATAGTACTAATAAAGTACATGCTTGATGCTGAAATTTTAATGTCGTTGAGCGTGAGTGAAGCAATTATATCATACCGCGTGCAGAAACAAGTCTGGTTGCCAGAACCGGATGTATTTAATATTAATGATGCTAAAAGATATTTTCCTAATCCTGAAGATGATATTGTTAAAATTACTAATAGTATACGTGAATACAGGAGAGAAAGTGATGAGAAATTTGCAAAAGATCTCGGCAGAAAAATAATCGGTAAATTTACGCAAGGAGGATCATATGATCATAAAAGAGCGTGTACAAGATTAATCATGGACGATGCTGAACTCGATTTTATAATTGCTGATACAACGGAGAAAAACACATTTATAAGTCGAAGTAATGCTTATTTATCAGACGGAACTAAATTAGGTACAATTGTGACTATACTGATGGCGAGTCACCGCAGTTTACTCATTTAAGATCTTCGATGCTAGCGTATGTTTCGATAAATTTATTATCGATGATAAACAGATTTCCTCGTTATGCAGTCAGAGTCGCGACAGATTCATTTTACATAAACAAAAAATATGCGGATTCGTTAAAACAATTGCGTATTAACTATCATGCATCATGGGGCGAATGGAGAATAAAACGTGAAAATATAATTAGTTATTCTGAATCTGCCGACGTTGAAATTGCGAAAACATATTACAAGAATAATCAAATACCAAGGATGTCATCGGCACCATCTGTATGTGATCCTGTGGCTAGACATAAAACCATTTATCTTAATGGGTGTGGTGGTTCAGGTAAAACAACACGCGCGATTGAATTATTTAATAATTGTTCTGATATGATTGTTTTGACACCGACACATAAACTCGCCATGGAAATAAAAGAACGAGAAGTAAAATCGTGTACATATCATAGTTTCTTTAGATGGTGCGGACACGCATGGACTCCATCGCGGATGGGTGAGAAATACATTCCTAAAATTATTATCTGGGACGAGATATGCACGGTGTCGCTAGAGGTATTAAAAATATTTCTTGATTGGCTGTTATTGAAGAATACTGCTGTGATAATGTGTGGCGATCATGGTCAACCGCCACCTTTCATTAGATCGTCTCCACATGAGTGGCTGAAAACATTTGTAGATTATTACGAAGAAATAACTGATGACCATAGAGCTATTGATAAATTACTAAAAGAGTTTAAAAAGTTAATAAGACTACAGCCAGATAAAATACAACGTGAAATAATGCGTAAAGTAATTCCAGAAACTTCTATGAATAATTTTTGGACTTTATGGAGACCTGCTGATTTGATAGTTGCAAGTAGAAAAATAGTTCGCGATACACTTCAACAACAATTATTTACGTTACATAAAGAAAAATTTTCAAATCTACCTGTATCTTTGTGTTATCGCCCAGCAGATACTCGACGACAGAATGTTGATGTTGAGATTCCTGGTGGTGGAATACAAAATCTTGTGTTAAATGATATTGTTTTAGTTGTTGTTGATGTTGTTGAGAGCGCGTTAAGCATGGATAAATCGCCGTGGACGTTAGGATACGCTATAGCGATTCACTCGTCACAGGGATTAACTATTACCGATACAAGTATTTGGATTGTCGATGATCGTATTGAATGGTCAAATTTAGTTTATCTTGCGGTGTCTCGAGTGAGAAGAATATCTCAACTGGGCCGGGTTATCATGGATTGCGTAATAACAAAAGAAATTCCTGACAACTTTGTCGATATCAATAAAAAATTAGCGAGTTATAAGCATTGTGACAAAAAAAATAATCGCGATTTTGATATTGATGTTGAATTTATTATAACACTAAAAACACAACAGAATAATCATTGTGCAAGTTGTAACTGTAATATGCTGTGGCAATACTCGAGTAATAATCTAAGACAATTTACCGTTGATAGAATTAATAGTAGTCTTGGTCACACACGCAAAAATGTGATGCTGACCTGTCTTGAATGTAATCGACGTCGGGGAGCTGGACACTGTGTACGTTTATAAAAGTGAACGCGGTGGTAATTGTGTATCTTTTAGGAATTATTTGTAATTGTTCGCGTACAAATCCACGCTGAGGAGCAGTTGAATCTAATCTGTAGATTGCGGGTCTACCTGTAGACCTTACCAAGCTAGAAATTTTGTGTGTGGTCACACTCCAGATAGGATCAGTTGCTCTTTTTCTACCTCCTTCAAGTTCACCAGGTTCATATAAATATCTTACGGTAACATTACCTAGTACTGGTTGAGAGGAAGATTTACGTTGTATTGGTATATATTTTTTTGTGATCGCATTAGAAGGTTTCATAGAAGTTGCACGAGTCACTTCGTTGTTCAACACAGCTATCACACTCGGTAACCTTGCAACCCATTCACGAGATCTCTCCATGGACTTAATGTCAGCAGATATTTCCCTTGCGTATTGGTATCCAAATAACCGCTCAGCAAGCGTTCGATTAAATCGTTCAACGATTGCCTGATCACGATGAATTTCTCTGTGTCATCGTCTGATTTTAACGTTATGTCGCTTCATCAACGATGATACTGCACCAAGAAATTCTTTGCCAGGATCAACCTGTAACAGTTGTGGCCATCGTAGACCACCACGTTGATAAATGCGTTCAAACGCAGATGCAACTTCAGTCGCTGTTTTAGTTGATAATGGTTCTGCTTCTTTATATCTACTCGCAACGTCAACGACGGTTAACGCGTATCTGTATGTGTATTGGCGTCTGCCAGTTTTAATGGTATCGTGTGGTAAAAACAAAATATCTGCTTGACGAACTTCATTAGGGGTACTAACATCAAAATGTGCATACTGAATTTTTTTAGGTGATGGTAGATAGATTTGCCATATTGCCTGTCGTGCTAACCACGCTGCAGCGACATCACGTGAAACTTTTGCTGCTTCAGCAAGTTTACTAATCGCTGCTTTACCTCTCCAGTATCCTCTTGGGCTATAATAAACAGATTCCATTATTATGATAATAATCAGTTGATTAATTACCAGCCCCTAACATTATTTTACCTTTCATACCAGCTTTTACCAGAAAAGCAGCTAATCTTTCTCGAAGTGATTTATCTTTTACATTATTTATGGCATGAATTAATTTTATATCGGCGAGATGTCGTTGTTGTAAATCTTTACTTTTATATGCGAAATCGTGAATGTGACACGCTTGATCAATTGCGTTTATTGGATACTCTCCAGGTTTTGGTTGGTCTTGGTTATCGAGTCGGATATCGAGACGAGTTCCAGGACCACAATAATTATATCCAGGCAAATGTTTTTCACCAGGATACTTTACCCATGGAGCTCCTGGTAATTTACCTAACGAAGCAGCGATATCTCCACCTGTCTTTAATGAAACAAATTTGTATTTTTTTTTTGTACCACATTTCACACACCGGCCTGTAAGTGCGCGCCTGTTATTTTTTGTTATTATTGTCGTTAATCCACTGGTGGACGTATGCGCTCTACATCGAGCACAATATAAATTCATATTATTATTATATGGATATAATTGACTTTTCAGCGACACGAAAACAAGAGCCAGTCAAGCATCATCCAGCGCTACCAAATTCTATCAGAGCAATTATACTTGGCCCATGTGGGTCTGGTAAAACGCAATTATTACTTAATCTGATAATGCGATGGCTCAAGTGGGATAAATTATATTTAGTAGCACCATCTGTAGATGATCAACGATATTACGAAGTACTTAAAGATTTTAATGAAAATGCAAAGTCGCTGACGTGTCCTGATAATGATGCTATTGATTTTATTACCGATATCGATGAAGCTCCATCCATAGATGATCTTGATGGATGTATCAATAATCTCGTAGTATGCGATGATGTAATGCTGGATAAACAATCCAATCCAGCTCGGATATTTTCGCGAGGCCGTCACAAAAATACAGACGTAATTTATTTAACTCAGAAATACACGCAAATTCCTAAAGTAATCAGAGACAATTGCAATATCTTAATTGTGTTTAATGGAGTAGATAATTATACTTTACAAAATATTTATTATACTTGGTGTTCAGGGGACATGGACATGATTAAGTTTAGAAACTTCTTTTCAAAAGCAAAAGCTGTTCCGTTCGGATTTATAACAATAAATTTACATGACCCAAGATCTAGATATCGTATAGATCTGGATAAAATCTTTGGTTAATTACAGCAGCAGAGAGGGTGAACGACCAACGTTGAGTGACCAACACGTAAAATAAACACACCATAAAAAAAACCCCAAAGAGTCAGAGATAAAGTAACGAGATAATCTAACCCTAAGAAATCTCACGGCCTGACAGAGTCGGGGTTAGAGGTTGTGGTTTAACGTCGCTGACCTTAAGATTTCCTTTTCGTAGAAAGGCTTATTTTTTCATAAATAATGTCTCAAGCAAAATGATCTGTTCACCCCCTCTGCTGCTTAAGTTGTAAACAGCCTTTCTTTTTTATTCATTTCCAGTGTGAGAATCTGATTCTTAGCTAGGGCTATTCCGGCCTACGTGTAAAATGGCATTTGTTTTACTGCCCTGTTCAAATTAGTGATCACGTGGCCCCGTCACGTGAGCCACCATGTGATCTAAAATTGTGGGTTAAACCAGACGTTTTCTAGTAGATTAGTCATTCGTATTTTACACCTTCAGAGCTCAAGGTGTTTTTTTATGTTGATGCCAGTTGATTTTTACTTCTTCTATTTTGTGGATTTAATAATTCATATTCTCTAGAAAACACACAAGTGCTCTTCTTTATAAAAATTCTGGGACAAAGACATTTAGTGGAAATTTATTCTGGAATTCTAAACGGGAACATTATAAATTGTGATTCAACGAGGAACTGTTGCCATCAGTACAACGACCTCATCTGACGTCATCGCTTCCATATTGGAACTTCATCGAGATTCGAACCTGGGTTCAATTAGAACTGTTTAGTGATAGGACTTATATTTTTGAAATCTATGATTAATTTTTGGATTATATTCACAAACCGTAAGTCCTATTTCATATTTTACCTTGTTTTCTAGGGAAATAAATTATTTTGTTAAAACTTACAAAGCTTGTTGGCTTCACTCTTTTCTTTTCTTACCTTGTACGAGCCTACACGTAACTATATATATATATATATATATATATATATATATATATATAT